>CAHIKZ030002479.1:2810000-2937500 GCA_903632075.3 Acanthosepion pharaonis | reverse complement strand
GATGGATAGATAGATAATGGATAGATAGATAGATAAACATAGGCAGGTATAAAGGGAATGAGATAGATGGATAGATAGATGGATAGATAGATAATGATGAGGTATATGGAATGAGATAGATGGATAGATAATGAAATAGAGGTATAAAGGGGGTTAGATGTTTAGATAGATAGATAGATATTTATGTAATGGGCAGGTTTAGGGATATGAAATAGATAGATAGATAGATAGATAGATAGATAGATAGATGAATGTGTAGCATAATTCAGGGAATATTCTAGATAGATAGATAGATAGATCTGTATGAGATATATAATAGATAGATAGAAAGATGGGATAGATGGATAGATAAATAGATAGGGAGATAGATAGATAGATAATGAAATGGACGTTAATAAAGGAAATGAGATAGATAGATAAATAGATAGATAGATAGATAGATAGATAATGTAATAGGCGGGTATAAAGGGAAATGATAGATAGATAGATAGATAGATAGATAAATGAAATATTCATAAAAAAATGGGATAGATGGATGGATAGATAGATAGATAGATATTTAATGAAATAGGCATGAAAAAGGCAATGAGATAGATAGATGGATTTCAGATTAATATATAATAGATAGATAGATAGATAGATAGATAGTTTCCGTTCATATACAGATAGATAGATAATATATGAAATAATCAGGTGTAAAGGGGAGGAGATGATGGATAGATAGATAGATAATATAATGAAATAGGCAGGTATAAAGGAAATTAGATGGATAGATAGATAGATAGATAGATAGATAGATAATGAAATAGGCAGGTATAAAGGAATGATGGATATGATATATAGATAGATAGATAATGAAATAGGCAGGTATAAAGGGAATGGGATAGATAGATAGATAGATAGATAGTGAAATATTTTAATAATGAAATCTCTCTCTAGATAGATGGATAGATAGATAGATAGATAGATGGATAGATAGAATATAATGAAATAGGCAGGTTATAGGGATATATATTCTAGATATATGAGATGGATAGATAGATAGGAAATAGAAAGGTATAAATGGAATGATAGATAGATAGATAAATGGATGGATGGATGATGATATAATGAATAGAAAGATAAATGGAATGGATGGATAGATGGATGGATGGATAGATAGATAGATGGATAATAAATTGCGAAAATCGTAATGGAAACAGATATATATATGGATGGATGGATGGATAAATAGATATTTAGATAGATAGGATAGATGGATGGAGGTATAAAAGGGAATGGGGATAATGGATGGATGGATATGATAATGGGGGAATGGGATAGGATAGATGGATGGATATATGGATGGATATGAAATGGCTGTATGATAGATAATGGATAGATAATGAGATAGATAGATAGATGGATGAATGGATGATAGGCAGGTATAAATAGATGGGATAGATAGATAGATGAAATAGACTGAGATAGATAGATAGATAGATAGATAGATAAATGAAATAGATAGATAGATATGAATAGATAATGGATAGATAGATAGATAGGATAGATGGATAGATAGCTAGATAAAGGGAATGAGATAGATAGATGAATGGATGATAGATATATATATGAATGAAATGAGAATGGACAGGTATAAATAGATAGATAGATAGATAGATAGATAGATAATGAAATAGATGGATAAATGGAATGGATGGATGATAGATAGATAGATGGATGGATGGAATGGATGGATAGATGATGTAGATGCAATATATGGGATAGATAGATAGATGGATGAATAATAAAAACAGGATGTAATAGATGGATAGATGGATGGATAGATGAATAGATAGATAATATAGAAATAGATGAATAAATAGATGAGATAGATAGATAGATGGATGGATATGATAATATGAATAGATAAAGGATGAGATAGATGGATAGATAGATAGATGGATATGAATGAAATGAATGGATAGATAAATGAATGAATGGATGGATAGATAGATAGATAGATAGATAGATGGATGGATAGATAAGCACGATGTAAATGATAGATGGATGGATAGATGGATGGATGGATGGATGAAATGGACTACATATAGATATAATGGGATAGATGGATAGATAGATAGATAGATAGATGGATAATAGATGGATGAAATAGATAGGTAATGGGAATGAGATAGATAGGATGGATGGATGGATGGATGATGGATGGATAAATGGATGGGATAGATGGATAGATAGATAGATATGGGATAGATAGATAGATAATGGGAATTGGATGGATAAAGGGGATGGGATATATGGATGGATAGATGGATGTGGATGGATGGAGGATGGGAGATGGATGGATGGATGGATAGATAGATGGATAGATGGAAATGGATGGATGGATGGATGGATGGATGGATGGATGGATGGATGGATGGATAGATGGATAGATGGTAGATGATGGATGGAGGATGGATGGGATGGATGGATGGATGATGGATGGATGATGGAATGGGCAAAATGGGAATGGGATGGATGGATGGATAATGGATAATGGAATGAGATAGATAGAATGAGATAGATAGATAGGATATGGATGGATAATGGAAAACAGGGATAGAGATAATGGATAGATGGATGGATGGATGGATGGATAGATGTGAATGAAATGGATAGGATAGATGAATAGATAGATAGATAGATAGAATGAAATAGGCATGTATAAAGGAAATGATAGATAGATAGATGGATAGATATAGAAAATGACTAGATATATATAATGAATGATAGATAGATGTAGATAATGAAATAGGCAGATATAATATGGAATGAGGTAGATATGATAGATAGATAGATAGATAGATATGATATATATATAAATAAACAGGATAGATAGATGGATAGATATATGGATAGATAGATAGATAGATGGATAGATAGATGAATAGGTAATATAATGGCGAATGGATGGATGAGATATATTGTTGAGATAGATAGATAATAGATAAATAGATAGATGAATATAATAAAATGGGAATGATGGATAGATGAATGAAATAAGAAGGGATAGGATAGATATTCTTAAGATGATAGATGGATAATGATAATAAATAGGGCAGATAAAGGAATGGATGGATAGATGATAGATAGATAGATAGATACATAGATATTTAGATAATGAAATCCACTATGTAAATAATAGAATGAGATAGATGGATAGATATAATGGATAGATGGATAGATAATGAAACGTTCTTTAAATAAAGGAAAAAGCGATAGATAGATGGATAAATGAAATGGGCAGGTATAGATTGTTCTGAGATGGATAGATATATAGATAGATATAGATAGATATGATAATAGGCAATAGGTGGATGGGATGATAGATGGGGGATAGATGATGAAATGGGCGGGTTGTAGGGGGATGAGATAGAAAGATAGATGGATAGATTCATAGATAATGAAATGGGCAGGTATAAAAATGGGATGGATAGATATCTAGATAAATGATAGAATAAAGGGATGATAGATAGATAGATAGATGGATAATGAAATAGGCAGGGCAGGGATGGATGGATAGATGGATAGATGGATGGATAGATGGATTATGGATGGATGGATAGTTAATCCATATAATGAAATGGGCATAATTTTTTTTAGATAGATGGATGGATAGATGGAGATAGATGGATGTTCTAGATGGATGGATAATGAAATAGGCAGGTATAAAGGGGAATGAGATAGATAGATGGATGGATGGATGGATGGATAGATGGATGGACAATGAAATAGGCATTTATAGGGGGATGGGATGGATGGATGGATGGATGGATAGATGGATGGATAGATGGATGGATAATGAAATAGGCAGGTTATAAAGGATTTTGATAAATAGATTGGATAGATTTGATGGACAGATGGATGATGAAATAGGCAGGTCCAAAAGGAATGGGATGGATAGATGGATGGATGATAGATAGATAGATAGGATGGATAAAAGGAATGGGATAGAAACATGATAGATAGATAGATGGACAATGAAATATGCAGATGGACAGATAGATAGAAACTAATAATGAAATAGGCAGGTATAAATAGATGGGATAGGATAGATAGATAGATAGAACTAGATAGATAGATAGATAGATGACCAAGAAAAAGGGTATAAATGGGATGGATATATAGATAGATAGATAGATAGATAGATAGATAGAAGGGCTAACGATAGAAATGAGATGGATAGATACATATAGATGCATAGACAGATGAAATAGACAGACATAAACCAAATGAGATAGATAGATAGGATATGGATAGATAGATAGATAGATAGATAGAAATAGGGGATAGATAACATGGAATGAGGATATATAAATGGATGGATAATGAAAATACGCAGGTATATAGGATAGAGATAGATAGATAGATAGATAGATAGATAGATAGATATGAAATGAGCAAGATAAAGGGAATTAGATAGATGGATAGATAGATAGATAGATGGATAGATGAAATGTAGATGGGAGATAGATAGATAGATAGATAGATGAGGCAGGGCGGGGTATATAAATGGAATGGAAAAGGATGATAGATAGATAAATGAAATAGATAGATAGATGGAATGATAGATAATAGATAGATGGATAGATAATGATAGATGGATGGATAGAGAGATAAAATCGATAGATCTATACATGAGATAGAAAAATAGATAGATAGATAGATAGATAGATAGATAGATAATGAAATGGGCATAAAGGGATTTTAGATAGATGGATTCTTGAAATTAGGCAGGTATAGATAGATAGATAGATAGATGGATGGATAGATAGATAGATAATGAAATAGATAGGGGATTTCATCCTCTATAGATAATGGATAAATGGGCAGATATAAATGGAATGAATGGATAGATAGATAGATGTTCAGATGGAATGAAATAGGCTTGATATGGATGAAATGTTCAGTGATTGATGGATGGATGGATGGAAATGGCAGGTATGGTTATGGGGGGTTGGGATATTCTAAGATAGATAGATAGATAGATAGATATATAAATAGATAATATATAATGAAATGTGCAGGTATAAAGGGAATGAGATGGATAGATATAGATAGATGGATGGATGGATAGATATGAAATAGGCAGGTATAAAGGGAATGAGATATATAGATAGATAGATAATGAAATACGCAGGTATAAAGGGATATAGATAGATAGATAGATAGATAGATAGATGGATAGATGATGAATGATAGGCGAGTATAAAGGGAATGAGATAGATAGATAGATAGATAGATAGATAGATGGATATATGAAATAGGCAGGTATAAGGGAATGGATAGATAAATAGATGGATAATAGATAGATAGATAGATATTAAATAGAGGAATGAGATAGATAGATAGATAGATAAATGAAATAGGCAGGTATGGGGGCAGAATGAGATAGATAGATAGATAGATAGATAGATAGATAGATGGATAGATAGATAGATAGATAAAAATAGGCAGGATAAAGGGAATGAGATAGATAGAGATAGATGATGAAATAGGCAGGTATAAAGGGGATGGGGATAGATAGATAGATAGATAGATAAATGGGGCGGGTATAGGGGATAGGATAGATGGATAGATAATATGAAATGGGCAGGTATAAAGGAATGGGATAGATAGATGGATGGATAGATGGATAGATAGATAGATAGATAGATAATGAAATAGATATAAAGATGAGATATGGATGGAGATAGATAGATAGATAGATAGATAGATGGATGGATAGATAATGAAATGGGCGAGGTAGATGGATAAATAGATAGATGGATGGATAGATGGATAGATGGATGATGAAATAGGCGGGTAAAGGGGATGGGATAGGATGGATATATAGATGGATGGATGGATGGATAAGATAGATATAAAGGGGATAGATGGATAGATGGATGGATGGATGGAGATAGATAGATAAAATAAATGAAATAGATAGGGTAAAAAAGGAACGAGATATATAGATAGATAGATGGATGGATAGATGGATAGATAATGAAATAGGCAGGTATAAAGGGGATGGGATGGATGGATGGATGGATGGATAGATAGATAGATGGATGGATAGATGGATGGATGAAATGGGCTGGGTAGGGGATAGTAGATGGATAGGTTTGGAAATAGGTACGTGAGGAAATGAGATAGATAGATAGATAGATGATAGATAGATAGATGGTAATGAAAGATAGGGGAAAGGGAATGGGATAGATAGATGATAAATGAAATAGGCAGGTATAAAGGGAAATGAGGGATGGATGGATAGATAGATATGATAGATAGATAGATAGATAGATAGATAGATAGATAGATAGATGGATGAAATAGGCAGGGGTATATAATGGATGGATAGATAGATGGATAGATAAATGAAATAGGCAGGTATAAAGGGGATAGATAGATAGATAGATAGATGGATAATGAAATAAGCAGGTATAAAGGGGATGAGATAGATAGATAGATAGATAGATAGATAGATAATGAAATAGATAATGGTATAAAAGGGAATGGATAGATGGATGGATAATAAATGGGCAGGATAAAGGGATGGGATGGATAGATGGATGGATAATAATATGGGCCGGTAGGATGGGATAGATAGATGGATAGATAGATAGATAATGAAATAGGATAAGAGGGAATTAGATAGATAGATAGATAGATAGATAATGAAATAGGTATAAAGGATAGATAGATAGATAGATAGATAATGAAATAGGCGGTATAAAGGATATGAATATAGATAGATAGATAGATAATGAAATAGATAGATAGATAATGAGATATAATAGAAATAGGCAGGTATAAACGGAAATGAGGGAAATAGATAGATAGATAGATAGATAATGAAATAGGCAGGTATAGATATAGATAGATAGATAATAGATTGAAATGATGATAGATAATGAAATAGGCAGGTATAAAATGAGATAGATAGATAGATAGATAGATAGATAAAATGAAATAGGCAGGTAAAAATGGGATAGATAGATAGATAGATAGATAGATAGATAGATAATGAAATAGGCAGATAGATAGATAGATAGATAGATAGATAATGAAATAGGCAGGTAGGCAGGTATAAAGGGAATGAGGATGGATAGATAGATAGATAGATAGATAGATAGGCAGGTATAAAGGGAATGATGGATAGATGGAATGGAAATGGAATGAGATAGATAGATAGATGGAAGGATGGATAGATAGATAGATAGATAATGAAATAGATAAAGGGAATGAGATGGATAGATAGATAGATAGATAGATGGATGATGAAATAGGCAGGTATAAAGGGGAATGGATAGATAGATAGATAGATAGATAGATAATGAAATATAGATAGATGGATGGATAGATGGATAATAATGGGTGGAGGTATAAAGGGGAAATGGATGGATGGAGATAGATAGATAGATAGATGGATGGATAGATGGATGGTGGCAGGTAGGGGAAATGGGATGGATGGATGGAAAATAGATAGATGGATAAAAATGGAATGAAACAGGCGGGTGTGGGGGATGGGGGATGGATAGATAGGATGGATAGATAGATAGATATAATGAAAATGCGGGGTATAAAGGTGGAATGGGATAGAAATGGATAGATGGATAGATGGATAGATAATGGGAAGGTATGAAGGGGGTTGGATAGATAGATAGATAGATAGATAGATAGATAGATAATGAAATAGGCAGGTATAAAGGGAATGAGATAGATAGATGATAGTAGATAGATAGATAGATAATGAAATAGGCAGGTATAAAAATGAATGAGATAGATAGATAGATAGATAGATAGATAGATAGATAGATTGAAATGAAAAGGCAGGTATAAAGGGAATGAGATAGATAGATACATAGATAGATACATAGATAGATAGATAATGAAATAGGCAGGTATAACGGGAATGAGTTAGATAGATAATGAAATAGGCAGGTAAAAATGAATGAGATAATAGATAGATAGATAGATAGATAGATAGATAGATAATGAAATATGCAGGTATAAAGGGCATTAGATAGATAGATAGATAGATAGATAGGTAATGAAATAGGCAGGTATAAAGGGAATGAGATAGATAGATAGATAATGAAATAGGCAGGTATAAAGGGCATTAGATAGATAGATAAATAGATAGATAGGTAATGAAATAGGCAGGTATAAAGGGAATGAGATAGATAGATAGATAGATAGATACATAGATAGATAGATAATGAAATAGGCAGGTATAAAGGGAATGAGATAGATAGATAGATAGATATATATATAGATAGATAGATAGATAGATAGATAGATAGATAGATAACTGAAATTAGTTTCGTATATCTCACAGCCAAATGATGAAATATGGGTTCGCAAGGCGCTATTTTTTTCTATATGAAACGCACGTTGTAGCCGCCAAATATTATTCCATAGTCATTATTGATTTCATAGACATTTTCGGTTTATTTGAGATATTTTTTTGTCATATCATAAGTTGATAAGACAAATCAATATTTTTAGAAAACCGCCAAATTGCTGCTGTTTCATTATGAACAAGCAAATCTGTTCAAGGACTCTTGAATGCGATTTCGCATTTGAACTATTTTTATCGGCTCAATTTACTGAACAAAAGATTATAGTAAGTAGTCTATTTTAAACCCCAAGTCGCCCATCAACTGTTTAATGTCATCCATGAAAATTTTTTCTTCTTGAACTAATTTCCTCTTAAAGATATGACGCTTCGACTTTTTTTTTTCTTTTCACGAAACCATTGAAAGAACAAAACCTAGCTTTTGCTTTCTGCTATATTTTGACAAGGATGGGTAAGTGACAGACAGACACAGATGTTGGTTTAACAGGTAAACAATGTGTCTTTTTTCTTTTCTTTTTTGTGGGGTGGGTGATGAGTGTTTTCTGATAATAAAATATCAAGCCCGTGTCGATAAGCACCTCTCGAACTTTGTCAGTTTTAAACTTCTTAGTTAAAAAAATATGCGATCGGCTTCGAGAAATGTTTCCGATTGACAGCTTTGCGGTGGAACACTGGACGGGAGGTCAAAGTCGTAAAGGCTTCGGTTTTAAAACGAGAGAGATTTATACACAAGAATGAACCTAGGTTAAATTTTATTTTTTTAAAATTTTATTTTAAATTATTTTTAATCTAAGTATACCTTTAACTGTGACTTGTAAGTTGTTTATCGACTCTTGAATCAACAAGACGATTGTCTTGTTTTTTTTTTGTTTTTTTTTCTTTTTTTATTCACAAAAAAAAAAAAAAAAAGAAAAAAAAATTGAAATAGAAGTTCAATTCTCCTGGGGATTAAATTAATAAAACAAAGCGTGTTTGTTCATTTAAGAGAAAAATAGAATATAAAATTGAAAAACAACCAAAAATATTTCATTTCTTTTTTTTTACAATATTGTTCATCCTATACAAGGCGTAAGAGACATTCGATGTAGAGGGTTACAGAGTAAGAGGCACAGTTTATGGGGATACGTGGGGAAGATACCGGTTAACCCGAGTCTTGAAGTGATAGGAGAAGCAACCTCTTGAGAGTCGCTTCCACAAAGCAGCAGTTCATGGGAAGAATCTGCTCGAGTGGAACTTAGGTCTCAACAAATGGAATACAAAGGGAATGAGGCTGATTCGCTACAATGCCGTGAAGGTTAGAACTGATGGGACAAAGGAATATAGATCGTCTGATCATATTCCATGGAATTAGCGATAGAGTATCAAGAGGCCTGTAACGTAAAGGGGTTACAGGCAGGATAGAAAATAATTCATCACCCACAAGGCCGTGGAGATGCTTTTGACCTGGGAAATGAAGATCGAAGATCTACTGCCCCTATATGGCAGCAGTACACCATTTTCGGTCTGATCTGGCTCTTGTAAAGATTAGAGTATAGTAGGATGAGCCAGATACTTACTGGAGCGGTACAGGGTACTACACGTTTTCAAGCATCTTTAGCGAGGGATTATATATAGTACTTCTAGCAGCATGGTCCAGCATTGCCCGTGCTTGATTCTAAAATCGTACGACTCATACAGCAATCGCTATCACTTGACTTAAAATATTTTTTGCCCTTCCTTGCCTTTTTTAAAGGAGTGCCCTTTGTCGTACTGATGTTGCTACATGCCTTACTTTTGCCTATCTCACACTGCGAATTTTTTTCAAGCTCTATATTAAACATTAAATCTGTTACGAAAAAAGAACTAAAACAAAATGAACACAAAACGATCAGCTTTAAAAACGGACTCGTAACTGGAAAAACCGAATGAAAAAAAGAATGTTAACAACAAATACTTTTTCACACCCAAACCCAGTTCTGTGGAATCAGAATCAACGTTGAGTTTAAGCAAGAATGAGCCAATTGGAGTAAAGTGCCATGCAGATTTAAATTTTTCCACTTCAGACGAATGCAGCTATCGATTTTTTTTTTTTTTGATGCTAGCATGCTAGTTAACATTCTGTGTCAGTCAATTGTTGGCTCTCACTTTGGCCAATAGAATCTTCCTGTCGGCTCGTGGCAGCCAGCTATTGGCTCTCATTCTGCCAGTAGAAAAAGGCCAACCACATAAAAACTGCCGTGAAGCATGAAAATATTGATTATTTCACTATCGATGGGGGAGTTGGGAAATGCAAAGTCGGTCTTGGTCTTCCCGCTAACTTGGAGCATGTAAATTTTTGGTGCAAATCAAAAAATTGAGGCCGTGATTTATTACACACACACACACACACACACACACACACACACACACACACACACACACACACACATCCTGCCTTTAGATATTTAATTATATATATATAATATAATAATATACATATATATAATTATTAACAATTATATAGGTTAAGCAAAGACAACGCACTGAAGAAAATGCAGAAGATGACGGTGATCAACATCATCATCAGTCCCATGATCGGATGTGCTCGTAGGGGCTCTGCGCAGCTGTGCACCTGACCAGCTCCCTTTACATGTCTCGGTTCCGTGCCAAGGTCTGAATCCCTGTGAATGATCTGCTAGTGATATCAACCCTGTTTTTCTCTATTTGCTTTTTTTGTGTGTCTAAAGCGATACTAGGCAAGATAGCAGCGTCAATAGTGTTAGCTCTTGATAAATGTCCATACCATTTCAACTTTCGCTAAACTTGGACCTTCGTGGTCGCAAGAAAATGGAGTGTCAAAAAGGACTGTTTTTCCATTGACACTGCTATTATTTTAACTACCTGCACTCCTCGGTAATGTTTTTTTTTTTCTTTTTCTTTTGCTTTAAAAAGCGATGTTTAGAATTGTAATAAAACCCAAATACATGAAAGTGAATTTATACATTGTCTTTCTTCTTGTGAACTGACAACCAATATACTAATCCCTATTTTATTATTAGAACATTTATTTACACTATTTATTATATTGTTTATTGGAATGGTTGGTAAAACATCGGCTAATTGCCAATTGATTCGAACTTTATAAAATTGTAAATAATAAGGATTTACTTATAGTTGGTTAATATATTTTAATAATTTAGTAAATGTTTATAAATTTATGAAAAAATTGTTTTCATATTTATTTCTTTATAAATTGGTAAATGATAAATATTGCTTTGCATTAGTTTTAATTGGATTAATTATTAAAATGTAAATATACAAATATTCTTCTAAAAAACAATATAATAAAGGGTGGGTGTAAATTCATGACTTGCAAGGCTAAGATGCTGGTGGGAGGAAATCTATACCTTATATGACTAAACTGCTGATAGGCGAAAATTCATGGCTTACATGGCTAAGGTGCTGATGGGTGTAAATTCATGACTTACAAAGCTAAGGTACTGATGGGAGTAAATTCATACCATACAAGGTTAAGATGCTGCTGGGAGTAAATTTATGTCTTACAAGGCTAAGTTGCTGCTGGGAGTAAATTCATGCCTTACAAAGCTAAAGTGCTGGTGGGAGTAAATTATCGCTTTACAATGGTATAGGGCTCTAGTTACTTTTCTACGTACCTATAGCTTCTCGTGGATGTAAATTTATGCTTTACATAGTTTAAGGTCTTTAACTAGCTTGCTATGTAGCTGCTGATGGGAGTAAATTTCTGCCTTTAAGAAAGTTGATTTTCTCCATTAAAAAAAGTTTTTGAATTAGGAAATTTGAATACAGGAAATTCATTTGCAATCCAATTCCTACAGCAAAGTTCCATTCGGGCAGTTTGTTCCCACGAGCTGCTACTTTGAGGAACTGACTCCCGAGATGGTGCTTCCCAGATTACTACAATCTTAACCTGTTTGTCCATTCAGTCTTGACTGATCTTGCGAGACAAGCTTGCGAGTTATTAAACCACGTCGAAAATGCCACTAGAATTCCAATTTATGATTGTTGTTGCAATATTTTGTTAAAGTTGATAAGCGCAAATATTTAACTATATATTTGATAAGGGATTTTCTACGGATATTTTTGTCGCAGAATTCGCCATTAGCGTATTTAATCATTAACTGAATAATAAGGATTCTTCAGAAATTTAAAATAGGAAAACTGTGAAATTTTCTCGGGTCTTTCTTGTTAATAAATATCCTGACAAAATGGCCGAACTGCACATAAGAGAAACCGGCTATTTATTCCAGTGATTCATGTTGTCGCAGGCAACCAGCAAAAATCTCGTGTCGAATTTGATATAGCCAGCGGACAAACGTTTGGAAAACCCCGATCTGACCCATTCGGTCCAGATGTTTGTCAGAAAAATTGTCTATAGAAAAAAAAGAAAAAAAAAAGGTTTTTAAAAAATCTACGATATACACTAATACTATTGCCTGAAACTATAACCTGTATATCTACCATGTCATCAATCTTATTTGCTGGGATGAGGTGGGGAGCAAGAAATTTTCAATGTTAACAGTGTCCAGAAAACATTACCCTTTAAAATGTCTTAAATATATTTCTTACACAATAAAACCAACACTTGAATGGCAAGGAGTTAACACTGATTAATTACAGTGAAAAGCGATAAAGCATTCTTTAGCTAATGGCTATAATTATTTAGTTTTAAGAGAGATTTAATAATTATAAAAGCGACGTATGTGTCATGAAGGAAATGGCTGCTATAAAAGTCTAATAATCAGGTGAGAAAGAGAGAGAGATGTATCCAAACAAATTATAAAAATGCAGTCAGGGCCGGCCCAACATAACCAGTTGCCTAAAGCATCAATTGCTTAAGGGATCTCATTTCTTTTATGTACCGCTTCCGTTCATAGCATAAGTGATCACGGTGCTTCTCAACTTCTTATATCGTGTGCCTCATAGAAGTTTTTTTTTCTCCCTTTGCTAAGACTCCCACCCACGTTTTGCCATCCGTTCACAGAAACTCACCAGGTAAGTGTCTCTCTACCTTACCCCATCTCTCTTGAAGAACAAGACAAAAGCAATGTTTTTATTCTTTTTGGCGGCCATGTTCCACTTGTAAGGACGATGTTCCACTCAAGTCTGTGTTAGAAAACTCCCAATTATTTACATTATCTACATTGTTCGGACTGTTGTCATCATTTTTGTTGCCATACTCGCGACGTTTCAGACGTTGTACGCTCCGGCCTTCTTCCGGTGATTAGAATTTCGAACTGAACCGTTTATTTCACTCACTGGGGTAGATTGTTCTAGTTCCACATGCCATGTTTAATGGATGTCAGTTATCAGTTATCTCCTGTTAAATTCCCTCTGAAAGATCTCCATTGTCTTAACCGGACATTAAACTCACACTCTTTGGGTCCTGTCTCCCACCTGGATAGATTGTTCTAATTCCCCGTGCCATGCCTCTTAGGGATGTTTCAGTTATCTTCCTTTAATTGAACTCTCCATTAAAACGCCTTGCAGATATTTAAACCTTTGCACTTGCTTGATGCCTAAATCACCAAATTGTAAATTGCATGTTTGGTTCTTTCACTTGCTGATGACCATATTTGCTTCCTTCTTCCAATTAATGCCCAACCCTTTTCTTTTTCGCTTAAGGAACGATTAAAACGAGTACTGGTTGGAAATATTTCTTCATTTAATTCTTCTTCATTTCTTTTTCTAGTGTTGCTTTTACATTAACCAGTGGACAAGAATCATTCAAAAATTAAAAAAAAAGTTTAATCCAGAAGGGGTTGGAGAAATAACACAGGTTTTTTTCTCCTTGGCAGCAATGCACTACGTCCAATGATGTCGAAGCATTGCAATCCCATCACGAAAAAAGGTGGAGTCTTGGAACTCCAAAAATTCTTGATAATTTTTATTGTATTTTTTGTATTTTTTAATGGTATATTACATCAAATGTTATGTAATAGCTGACGATCTTTATGGCAATGAATGACGGACAAGCTCCTGACAGATGAAAAAAGAGACTTAAAGCAACACAGATCTGGTTCTAAAGAATTATGCTGACGATATCATGGATTGAATATCTGAGCAACGACGAGGTTTTAGAGAAAATGGAAAGTGTTTGGATCTTGGTGCCGCATATCACATAGCAATCCAACCCTCTTTTCTTTCTTTAGAATGAAAATGTTTTCTTTCCTTTTCATCCGTTCTTTCTTTTATTCTTTCTTTCACTGTCTTTCTTTCCTTCACTTTAAAAGAAAATGAAACATAAAAATTTCAAATAAAAAGAACAAAAGAAACACAGCCTTTCAAAAAGAAAGAAAGAAAAGAAACATCCGTCAAGAAACTGTTACAATAATTGCTCCTCATCGAAAAAATTCCCAAACGTAAATCTATCGAGATATATGCTGTTACGTGTTGATAATTGTAACAAAGAAAAAAAAATGATTTACCACAACACAGAGCTAAATCACAAACAAATATTTAATTTACTAAAACAGAACATAAAATATATACAGGATAAACAATTGTGGCCTACAAAACAGAAAACACAGAGTTACTGGCAAGTGTTACAAGGGAGAAGGAAAGGAGTCAAATATCTTTATCACTTTAGGGCTAGTGAAGTAATCTAATTGCTATATTTGGAAATCCACAAGGTGTGTAAATAAATATTACTTTTTAGTTTGGTCAATGAAAATTAGTCAAAATTCTATTTACCAACTTTGTTCCATGAAATTCTCTTTTGGGTTTTGCTTGGTCGGCAACTTTTATAGAGATTCTTTCGGCTGATATATATAGTCCTTGAATCGAAAGCCGAGTTGATAACAGCAGAAATTCCTATTCATCAACTGACAACCCTTTTCCAAAATCCCATTTTTATAGGGGCTAACACCTAATTTGCATATTTCTAGATTTGTCTCGAATATACTAGAATGATCTAGAATCTTCCAAACATTCTATTTCTAATTTCTCTATTTTACAACTACTTCATGAATGAAAACTTTTTTGTAATAACAAGTAGAACTCAGTGGAATCCCTTATCATAGAAATACATCCTCGTAACAATGCCAACACTTCATAAAATCACCTACTTCTGTGTTAAAAATGCTTTTCTGTGGTATTTTAAACTAAAAGTAAGTAAAATTTGTTTTAATTCAGATTAATTAAACTTTAAATCAGGTAACCTTCCTCAAATAAAGTTTCAGAAAAGTATATTTTATTTTTGAAATTTTTTTTAATAAAGAGAAACACGTTGTGCTGACAGATTTGTAAATATGGCTAAGAATACATAAAATTTGGTCGAATGTGCGATAAGGGGACCTTCATTTTTTCTACAGTTGAGGAAAATCTTTCTCGTTTCTTATTTTGATGTTATTTAGGGTTAAGAATTCACATAAATAAGAAGTGGAAAATTACAATAAAACTGATCAAGCATTTTTAGCTAATGTGGAATATTACTTTTGTGTTAAAAAACAAAATGTTCCTTTTCATCCGTTCTTTCTTTCATTCTTTCTTTCACTGTCTTTCTTTCCTTCATTTTAAAAGAAAATGAAACATAAAAATGTCAAAAAAAAGGAAGAAAAGAAACATACGATTTTAAAACAAAAAAAAGAAAAAGAAACAGATATATAATTTCAAAAAGAAAGAAAGAAAAGAAAAACATGTTTACTAAAGGAAAGAAAGAAAGAAAAGGGACACAGCATTTTAAAAAGAAAGAAAGAAAAGAAACACACTATTTCAAAAAGAAAGAAGGACAAAGAAATATATAATTTCAAAAAGAAAGAAAGAAAAGAATCATACGTTTTCAAAACAAAAAAGGACAAAGAAACATAAGACTTAAAAAAGAAGGAAAGAAAGAAATGAAATGATTTTAGAAAGAAAGGAAGAAAAGAAACACAGAAATTTAAAAAGAAATAAAGTAAATAACCACAGGATTTCAAAAAGAAAGAAAGAAAATAACTCATATGATGAAAGGAAGAAAATGAAACATAAAACTTGAAAGAAAGAAAGATAACGGGGAAAAAAAAAAATGAAAGAAAACAAACATATGTCTTGAAAAAAGGTATATAACTAGAAAGAAAGAAAGTGAAAGAGAAAGAAAGAAACATGCAAACAAAAGAAACCCGAAAAGAAAGAAAGAAAGAAAGAAAGAAAGAAAGAAAGAGAAGGAAAATATATAACAAAAGAAAGGATGAAAGATAGAAAAAGTGGCTGTGAAAGAAAAAAGAAAAACGAAAGAATGAAATTGTTATAGTCCGGTTCCTTGCACCACGATGATAGTCCAAGATAGAACCAATAAAGAAGAACTCAAACACGTATATAGAATGACACAGATATTTTACAAACAGGAATATATACATAGAAGTAGAAAGTGTTAGTACGAACAATCAGGTTTAGTAGTAATTGTCTGAACGCGACTGTTTCTGACTGCCTCTGACTCGACTGATTGACTCGCTCGCTCTGACTGACTGACAGACTCCTGACGGACCTCACTCCAGACTTCAGACTGAACAGTATTTAGTCATCCCCCCACCCACGAGGGCATCATGTGGCACAAGGCCGGTTTAATGTCGGATCTCCGAGCCCGTGGGCTCGGCCAAAAAATATGCCCTTTGAACCCGTATAAACGGGTTCAGGGTCGGTTTACCTCCCTGAAAGAGACTCTGCCCTTCGGCGTAGCCTCGTTCGGGTTCCTCCCCGCCCGAAGGCAGAGAATTCAACCGATCAGCCGGTCGTCCGACTTCACCCACCATTTTAACCTTCCGAGCGATAGATAGAAAGTATTTCTCAATTTGTTTTCATCAATGAAAATATATTTGTTTACATAAATTCTCAACATAGAGACACTTTGTTTTCCATTCTTGGGCCGGTCGCCGTCTTAGCGAAGATATAAGCCAGATCACCTTCCTATTATAACGGATCGATTTACATAATCCTAACCTCGCAGCGGGTTCATTCTCTGTTTTCATTTCTCAATTTGTTTTCGCTAACGGAAATATAATTTCCGTCTGCTTCTTTTTCGTCAATGACATGTTATTCTAATTTAACAAGAAAAAGATAAAGCCATTTCGCAATTTGCATTACGCCATGCCAGATTTTCGACAGATATAAAAAGTAGGCTCTCGGTGCATTGTTCCAATTCATAAGGGCGAGGCAATACAGATGGCCCTTTCTTCACTTCCCCATTACCAGGGAAAATGTATTACACTCTCTCTATCTTCCAGTTTATATTTCATTTGGGCTTTTTCTGCTTAGAATTAATGTTTAACCACCTCTCAACCTCAGTGTCACACTATAACTGGCCACTCGTATTCGTGGATAGTCGTTTACTAGGGAGGCTAGCCAATCCCTATTGCAGACACTTGCTCAGACATATTTGTGTTTATTCCCAGAGCCCAGCTGTGGTTCATACCGCAACTATGCTGAGCAGACCGTAGTTGCAGTTTCTGGGAAAAGCGTGTTATCTAGCATGATCAACGATTTGAAAAAGGCCAGCACGCTCGAGATCTCGGACACGATGACTTGTGACTTCGTGCTAGGACAGCTATCGACGACTGCCAAGGGTTCCGTCTACCCAATTTCACAAAGCTTGAGTCAACCCGTGGTATGGTTTTCAGGCACTTTCCAAAGGTGCCGCACGCTGGGATCAACTCCTCCAGTCCGATAAAATCAGGAAGTCTCCTTCCTGACAAATCGACCATGGAACCTGGGTCTCATGATCAGAATGCGAACGTTCTAGCCACTGAAAGAAGAAAAAAGAGACAGCGAAAGAAATAAAGAAAGAAATTGAAAATATATAATAAAAGAAAATAAAGTGAAAGAAAGATATATAAAGTGAAAAGAGGGAAGGAAAACGAAGATATATGATAAAAGAAAGAAAACTACATAAAGTGAAAGAATGAAAGAAAGAAATGAGAGACAGTGAAAGAAAGAAAGAAAAAAGAAAATATATAATGAAAAAAATTATATCTGTGTGGATGTTTGTGTGTCCGTCTGTTTGATACTTTTTAACTCGAAATCCATCCAACTGATTTTGACCAAACTTGGCACATACATTGTACAATGTAAAAGATAATTAAAAAAATAAATATATTAATAAATTAAAAAAAAAACGATAAAGCCGATCAAAAATCGATAAATTCATCTTTTTTTCCTCCGATTTCGTTCAAACTCGATATGTAGGTTACTTACATCATGACGAGCTCAACGATATCTCATTTTTATTTCTACGCCACTGCGTTTAAAGAAAAACCGCGAAAACCGAAAAATTGATTTCAACACAAACCGATTTCAACACAAATTTTAAACTAAAATCTCCCTCAATTTTCAAGCAATCTAATACAAACTTCACTCAATTGTAGCCAACAATAAGTTGATTGTTTAACAGTCATTTAACCTGATAATTGAGTCCACCCATATAGTGAAAACACACGTAAATAGCGTAAAATGGCGATTTTTAGTTGTTTCTTTCTTATTTTTCGTTGATATCTCGACCAATTTTCATCAAACTTAACAATTGCTTTCTAAATGTATCCTCTTCTAAATCACTAGCAGTACACTGACAAATTGAATTTCAAAAACTCCAAAATAATTGTGGTCTGAAATAGGTCTTCATGTTACCTGTTTTACCCCTTCATGTCCACGGCTAACTTCGATCGAATAAATACAGACTACTTCTGTTATATCAGTAACTACATTAATTCAAAATGTTTATTAAATAAAATTATTTTAAAGTAATTGAAGAAGATAGACTCTGTTACATCTAAACATGATGCTGTTTTTGCTCCATTTTAATTGAACGCTTTTTCTGATCGACTAGATGGATATGGCTGCTAGGAAATATATAAAGTGAAATAAATAAAGAAATATAGACAAAGAAAGAAAGAAAGAAAGAAAGAAAGAAAGAAAGAAAGAAAGAATGAACGAAAAGGAAAATATATAATAAAGAAAGAAAAATATAGAAAGTAAAAAAAATCATAGAAAAAGAGGCAGAGGAAGAAAGAAAGATAGAAATAAAAAGGAAATGAAATGAAAGAAAAAAGAAAGAATGAAATAAATAAAAAATATATAATAAAAGAAAGAAAGAAAGATATATAAAGTAAAAGAAAGAAAGACAGAAAGAAAGAGACGCAGTGAAAGAGAGAAATAAAAAGAAAATATATAATAAGAGAAAAAAAATATATAAAGTGAAAGAAAGAAAGAAGGAAAGAAAGAAAGAAAGACAGTGAAAGAGAGAAATAAAAAGGAAATATATAAGAGAAAGAAAAATATATAAAATGAAGGAAGTGAAGGAAAGAAAGAAAGGACAGTGAAAGAGAGAAATAAAAAGGAAATATATAAGAGAAAGAAAAATATAGAAAGTGAAGGAAAGAAAGAAAGAAAGACAATGAAAGAAATAAAGGAATAAAATGAAAATATATGATGAAAGAAAGAAAAATATATAAAACTGAAGGGAAGAAAGAAAGAAATATGGACAGTGAAAGAAAGATTGAAAGAATGAATAGGAAAACAGACAAAGAAAAATATATAAAATGAAGTAAAGAGAGAAACGAAACGAAACGAAATTTAAAAAAAACCTAACTTCAATGTAAACAAGTCTTCAAACTATGAATTCATACAAAACAAGACATTTTCACTGAACGAGTCGCTGGCTGGTCGTACTCGCTAACCTTGACGAGAACATTGAGCAGATCCCTTTAAAATTTCTCTACAGATCAGTATATGGCTTTGATCATATAGGCATGTGGAATGCTCAGCCTCCTGGAAATTCGGCGGCGTACAAAACAAAATCGGTCAGATTAACATCAAGAAATATCCATGGAAAAGAATATTGATTCAATTTACTGTGCTTAGTGAAGTCTGGCTAAAGGACACAATAGTCGAGTCCCCAATTAGGATCAGGATCACAGTAGAAACAAGAGTAAATAAGAGACCATTTGATATTTGCAGTAAACTTAGTCTGGCACAAGGCCACAATATTTGAGCACTTCCCGCTCGATAAACTAGTAGAAAATCGAGCTTGCTGACACCCATTCTAGAATAGATGTTATTTGATACAGTCTCTTAGCCTGGCACAAAGCTGTAATATTTGAGCACCCGTTGACAATCGTGCTCGGTAAACTAGTACTAAATCAAGATTCTTAACAATCATTCTAGAAGAGGTGTTATTTGATATCTTAGTTTAGCACAAGGCCGTAGTATTTGAGCACCAGTTGATGATCGCGCTCCATAAACTAGTACTAAGTCGAGTTTACTAACACTGATTCTAGAATACATGTTATTTGATATAGTCTCTTAGTCTGGCACAAGACTGCAGTATTTGAGCACGCATTGACGTGGAGAAAGAACAATAAAAATGAACGGAATCCAAAGAGGCTGAAGATAACGATAGACGTTGTACATAGATTTTGTGCATAGACGGAAAGCCAGAAGCCGGATAATAATCCCATAGGCTAAAAGCATTTGAGAAGGAACTGTTAGAATAGAACTTACGGTTCTATTTACAAAATATGATGAGACCTAGCTGCCAATCTACGCTTAAATTCATGAAGTTGAGGCATGGAAGAGGAAAACTCATCAAAAAATCGACATGAAAATATTTGTTGGTCGTTTGATTATGTTTATCAACCTCTATGGATTATTTAATGCAGAAAGAAAATATTTTGCAACGTTATAACTTCAACTATAGATAAAATGTATTATTAGTCATTTTGCTATAAAATGTATTATTGTTGATTCTGCTTAAAAATGAATTGCTGATGATTTTAATATAAAAATGAATTTTTGGTCATTTTTTAAATAAAAATGTATTATATGTAAAAAAAAAAAATTATATAAAAATTTATTATATGCAATTTTTTATATAAAAATGTATATAATTTTTCAATAAAAAAATTATTGTATGTAATTTTTACTTAAAAAATGTATTTATTTTATCTAAAATGTATTGTATGTCATTTTTATATAAAAAGTATTGTACGTAATTTTTATATAAATATATTTTATATAAAAAATGTATTGTATGTAATTTTATATAAACATATTATACGTAATTTTTTCGATAAAAATGTATTTTATGTAAATTTTTTATAAAAATGTATTGTAAGCTTTTCTTTAAAAATGTATTGTATGTAATTTTTTATATAAAAATGTACTGTTTGTAATTCTTTATATAAAATGTATTGTACGTAATTTTTATATAAAATTTATTATAGTTAATTTTATTATATAAATATGTAGTGTTGGTAATATTTTATACAAAAATGTATTGTATGTAATTTTATATAAAATGTATATAATTTTTTTTATATATATAAAATGATTGCTTGTATTTTAACGATATTTTTGTTTTTGTTTGGGGGCTCACTATTTGCCCATAGGTGGGACCCTAACAGGTGCTACCACTGCTGGTTAAAGTGGGCCTAGGAACAACATCAATTTAGAGGTAGTTCCACGCTCCTCAAAACCCCAAAACTCTGGATCAGAGAAAATGCTGCCGGATGTAGTTTATCGTCATACCCAGGGCTGAAAATATTTGTAGAAAAGGTACAGCGAAGGTGCGTTACGGAGGTGGGAAAGCGATTGAAGCCGAAATGTCAGGTCAGGACCCATAATACTGCAGAAGTTTCTTTGGATTCTCTCAAGAATTTAACAGTAGATAGTAGAAGCACCAGAACAGATGTAACAACAATATTTGATGCACCGTGTAAAACAGATTCCAGTGGGAAAGATTGTCTAGCACGATACAGTATATTAACTCTCCTAGCAGCAGGCCTAGTAGTTGACTCGATATAATTATTCCAATTCAAATTAGCGGGAAACAACCGAGAAGTGGTAATGAGTTCCTCCCCGGGGTTTAACATCAGCCATGCTGATAGAATTGGTTTTCTAGGACGATTGAGTTTGGATTCTTTCTGTAATAATTCTGCAATCTTATGTGGTAGGTTGACAATACAAGAGTCGTGCAAAATTTCTAAACCTCAACCAGAGGTAGTTGAAGATACAAGACAGTTTTTCACTATTTTTCAATATAGTCACCCTTGACATCAATGCACTTGATTCAGCGATGCTTGAGCATTGCAATCCCATCACGGAAGAAGCTGGGACCCAGGTTTTTCCAAAACTCTACTACAGCACATATGATCTCATCATTGTTTCCAAAATGGCGACCACAGAGTGGAATTTGAGTTTAGGAAACAGAAAGAAGTCAGATGGAGCTAAGTCTGGTGACTAAGGGGGATGTGGTAGCAAATTCAAAGGCACAGTTGGCTGCTTCAGCTATTGCAACCTGAGCATTGTAAGCAGATCAAGAGCACACCTGACCTCAGCTTCTATCTGTGTTTTGATTTGATTTCTTCCTTCAATTGTTTTAATTCTGATCTATAGTACTGTCCATTAATAGTTATTCTCTTTCCCAAGTAGTCTATCATGATTACACCTTCAGAATCTACAAAAAAACAGAAGCCATTACCTTTGCCAACAGACGCTGCCTCCTTTAACTTGTTCGGGGTGGAGAACCAGGGTGTTTCCACTGCTTTGAATCTCTGATTCAGGTTCGAAGTGGTGAACACAGGTTTCATCTTATGTTACTAATCTGCGATGGAAATTCTTGGAGTCAGCCTGGGAGCAAGTCAGAAGTGTTCTGGAAATATCAACCCTTTTCAGCTTCTGTTCTAGTGTCAGCGTTCTTGGCAGCCATCTTGCAGACAGCTTGCTCATATGCAAGATCTTAGTTAAAACAGTATGGACCAAACCAGAACTAATGGTTATAGCCTTAGATATCTGCTGGACAGTTAGACGTCTGTCATCCAAAACCATACGATGAATGTCATCAACCTGTTTATTTGAGGTTTTTGGACGACTTGACCGAGGGTCGTCTTCTGTGTTGTCCCTGCCCCATTTGAATTCCTCAACCCACTTTTTCACGGTAGCATAGGAAGGGGGAGTCCTCAGCAAGTGTCTGTACAATGTCCTCATGGATTTCGTTGAATATCATACCTTTCTTTTGCCGATATTTTATGACTTATCGGGACTCTGTTTTGTCCATTTTTAGATTTGTTGCACACCTCTCACTTTTGTATGGGCCTCATTTGCACAGAAATTAAAACAGGAATCTGAATTAGTTTTTCTAGAAGTAGTAGTGTATGCCCACAACAAAAATGTTCAGCTATGGCTCTTCTTTCTGGGTGAGGCTGAGAACTTTTTGGAAGACTCTCGTAATCTGGTACAAGCCCACTCTTGTAGAACACGCGTGGAGTCGTGTTTAATAAACTAGTACTGAGTCTGTCTTTGTAACCCATATTATATAACTGACCTTTTTAATATTTCCTATGTTGATCTTCGTCTGGCTCAAGGCCACACTATTAGAGCACGATTTAATGATCGTGCTTAATAATCTAATACCAAATTTAGGATAGTTAAGATGTAGTTATTCTACAAGAGTCAATTGTTTTTGAATATTTGCTTGTTGGACCCTATTTTTGAAAAAGTCACAATATTAGAGCACTTAGAGGACGTCCCCTATAAACTTGAACCAAGTATAACTTGTTAACTCTCCCTTTACAATAGAAACCTGAACAAAGTTTAACCCACGTACACGCAAAAAGCGGTGTGTCAAAAGGACGTTTTTTTCTCTTGACTCCGATATTAAGAAACTCCATCCGGGAAGAAGGACTCTGATCGTGATATTCGTGCTTTTGAAGAGCGTGGTATCACCTCTTAATTACGGTTGTTCCCAAGTCCACCATCAGCTGGGGTGGTAGCACCTATTAGGGTCCCAGCCATGGACAAATAGTGTACCCCCAAACAAAAACAGAACACTATAAAAATATAAAAATGCATACTTATAGTAAAATTAGCATTTATAAAGTAAAATGACCAACAATACATACTTATAGTAAAATTGCCAGCAATGCCATTTTAAAGCAAAATAACCAGAAATACATTTTATAGTAGAAATATCAACAACAGATTTTGTAGCAGAATGAACAACAATACATTTTATCTGTAGTTGAAGGTATACAATTACGTTTAAAATATATTTAGTTAAAGTTAATATTGTGTTCAAGAAGATATTTAGATTTCGGTACTAAATGACCCATAGACGTGTTGATATGCCGCTAAACGAAATCAACCAAACAATCAATCATTTTACCTGGAAAGAAACAATGCAATTATTCATAAGAAGTTAAAATTAATGTATGCAAGGTTTCCCAGCTCTAATATCATTCTTTCATAGTCAGCCGATGAACCTTTTAGTCATTACTTCACAGTCAGCCTATGAACTTATCAGTCCTGAGTTCATAGTCAGCCTATGAATCTTTCAGTCCTTAGTTCATAGTCAGCTTATGAAGCTTTCAGTCCTTACTTCACAGTCTGCCTATGAACTTTTCAGTCTTGCGTTCATAGTGAGGCTATGAATCTTTCAGTCCTTAGTTCATAATCAGACTATGAACCTTTCAGTCCTTAGTTCATAAACAGACTATGAATCTTTCAGTCCTTAGTTCATAATCAGACTATGAACCTTTCAGTCCTTAGTTCATAGTCAGCCTATGAATCTTTCAGTCCTTAGTTCATAGTCAGCCTATGAACCTTTCAGTCCTAACTTCACAGTCAGCCTATGAACCTTTCAGTCCTTACTTCACAGTCAGCCTATGAACCTTTCAGTCCTTAGTTCATAGTCAGCCTATGAATCTTTCAGTCCTTAGTTCATAGTCAGCCTATGAACCTTTCAGTCCCACCCTCGTATGGACTTAGTCTCGTCAGCTCGAGACTGTCATATAGATGCTCTGCATGGCGCCTAAGAACCAACGTTTCATTGCTCTTGTCCCCAGGTCCACCCTGACCTGGGGTGGTAACACCTGTTAGAGTCACAGCTAAGGGCAAGGAGCGAACCCCCAAACAAAAACAAAATCATACGGAAGTATAAAAATACATTTTTATAGTAAAATTTTCAACAATATATTTTGTAACAAAATGATCAACAATACATTTTATATGTATTTGAAGACATCCAACTGCGTTAAAAATATTTAGATTTCGGCATTAAATAACCCATGCCGCTAAACAAAATGAACCAACCAAATGATATTACGGTAATTTTTATTGTTTTTATATTTCTTTATAAAGTAGTAAACAATAAATATTGCATTGTAGATGGTTCACATGTTTTTATAATTTAAATTTGTTATGTTTTCATATTTACTTCTTTATAAAATGGTAAATACTGATAATTACTATTTACACTATTTATATTCAAATTATTGCCCACGTCTTTAATCCACTAGGCCGTTGCTGTAGTGAACTTGGAGCCTTAAACCTAACCTGCCTGCCGATTAGAGTTGTAACTGCTGCTGCACCTTAATAAGGCTGGAGGGTGCAATGGCCGAAACGTTGTGATAACTATTTACATTTTTCAGATTGTCCACGTCTTTGTTGTTCTGTCTATATTTCTGAGCTGAGTTATTGTACCTATTTACATTGGTCAGACATTGTTCATGTTTATTGTCATATTCACGACGTTCCGGCTGTTGCACCTCGAGGAAATATCGCCCAGTGGATAAAAGCGTTAGTTGAAATAATCTACTGACTTGACACAAAGAGTTGTGAGTTCAATACTTAGCCACGGCAGAGGTGAACAGAAAACTTGGGGAGTTGAGTTACTAAAAGGGAGATTACTGAAACTGGGATACCCCAAAAAAGGGATGGCACGTTCAAGTAGAGCAATCTATCATGGCAGACGAAATAAAGGGTTCGATTCGAAATTCCACCATATATCACCAGAAGAAGAACGGGGCGTACATCGATCGAAACGTCGTGAATATGACAATATAGATGAGGACACTAGTTATTGTTATCACAACGTTTCGACCATTGCACTTTCCGGCCTTACTCAGGTGCAGTAGCTGTTGCAACTCTAATCAGTAGGAAGGTTAGGTTTAAGGCTCCAATTTCCCTAGAGCAACGGCCTAGTGGATTAAAGCGTTTATTTTTAAACTCAGCAATAACTGAACAGTACTAAACAAGAACTAGACTATATCCCTAGACATGAGCAGTGGAATAGGAGCGGTCTACCCCTGTAGATTAAATAAAGGGTCCGGTTTAGAATTCCTTGTATGTTACCCAGATCTATATACACCTGGGCAAGGCCGGAGGCACAACGGTCCAAACGTTGTGATAACAACCAAGATGGGGATAATAGTTCGAATGTAAACAGGGTAAACAATGATAATTCCCCATCCCAGAAATTCAGACAGAAATAATTATTACATTGTAGTCAGATCATATATTTTTATAAACTTGTAAATATTTTCTTTTAATCGGAATCACCCCAAGCAAGGCAGGAATGCCGATAAAACACAAGGGTTTACAGGGTGTGGGAGTATTAGGAAAAGAAACATTAATGATGAGCAGAAAGTGAAGAGAGTGATAACGATTGACATTGCATTTAAATTTTTGAAGATTAAAGTTGACTGAAAGCATGGAGCCGGAAGGCAGTTCCACAAGCGAGAAGTGCGACAGAAGAAACTGCTAGCATAGAATTTACGGTTACAGGTAGCCAGCCCAATTGTAATTTGATGCCAGTCTAGTGCTTCGCTTAAATTCAAAAACTTAAACTACCATAGCGACGAACTTATTCGAACAATTTCCAAGAAAGTATTTATAGAAAATACGTAGAGAGGCAAATCACTGAAGTCGAGCAGCCAGATCAGGGCCAATAATATTGCAGATTCTTCTTTGGATCTTATCAAAGAGCTCGAGGTAAATAGCAGGTATACCGGACCATATGTAGCAGCAATATTCTAAGTATGGACGAATGGTAGACTTATAGATATGTAAGATAGATATTGGAGAGAAAAAAATTTCTCGCCCGACTTATAAAATTAATTTTGTAAATAAACAATCTAATAAATAAATAGTGTATCACATTATTGTTGTAATTCAAATTCTAAGCATACTTTTTGGAAAGCAATAAACATTGTCGAAGGAGTGTACAGTAATAGAGGCGTCAAGAGACAAACTGCCATTTGAAAAGACGTATATCTGTGGGCTTCTTTTTTACGGGAACGGAGGTTAAATTTTGCCAAAACCCGTTTTGTTTAGTTTGGACGTGATTAAATTAACAGAAAAAAGTTATAAATTTGATTTTCATGCCGTTGAAATCAAATCAACAATCTTTCTTTTATGATATTTTCATTTGTTTCTGATGTCGGGGTATAAATATATGACCATCAGGCTATTGTTAAGAAACAAGAAGCTAAGAAAAGAATACTGAACGGTTATATGTCAGTGAATGCTGGAGACTTCCTATATGTCAGTGAATGCTGGGGACTTCCTATATGTCAGTGAATACTGCAGAGTTTCTATATGACAGTGAATGCTGAACAATCTCCTCGCAGGTAAAAAAAGAGACGAAGTAACAGAAACAAAGAAAAGTGTAATGAAATGTTACGTAATATCAGTCCTCCTATATGGCAGTGAATGCTGGACAATCTCCACACAGATGAAGAGACTTGAAGCAACAGGAACAAAGAAAAGAGCACTGAACTGTTACGTAATATCAGTCCTTCGATATGGCAGTGAATGCTGGACAATCTCCTCACAGATGAGGAAGAGACTTGAAGCAACAGAAACAAAGAAAAGAGTACTGAACTGTTACGTAATATCAGTCCTTCTATATGGCAGTGAATGCTGGACAATCTCCTCACAGATGAAGAAGAGACTTGAAGCAACAGGAACAAAGAAAAGAGTACTGAACTGTTACGTAATATCAGTCCTTCTATATGGCAGTGAATGCTGGACAATCTCCTCACAGATGAGGAAGAGTCTTGAAGCAACAGGAACAAAGGAAAGAGTACTGAACCGTTACGTAATATCAGTCCTCTTGTATGGCAGTGAATGCTGGACAATCTCCTCACAGATGAAGAAGAGACTTGTAGCAACAGAAACAAAGAAAAGAGTACTGAGCTGTTACGTAATATCAGTCCTTCTATATGGCAGTGAATGCTGGACAACCTCCTCACAGATGAGGAAGAGTCTTGAAGCAACAGGAACAAAGAAAAGAGTACTGAACTGTTACGTAATATCAGTCCTTCGATATGGCAGTGAATGCTGGACAATCTCCTAACAGATGAGGAAGAGACTTGAAGCAACAGAAACAAAGAAAAGAGTACTGAACTGTTACGTAATATCAGTCCTTCTATATGGCAGTGAATGCTGGACAATCTCCTCACAGATGAAGAAGAGACTTGAAGCAACAGGAACAAAGAAAAGCGTACTGAACTGTTACGTAATATCAGTCCTTCTATATGGCAGTGAATGCTGGACAATCTCCTCACAGATGAGGAAGAGTCTTGAAGCAACAGGAACAAAGGAAAGAGTACTGAACCGTTACGTAATATCAGTCCTCTTATATGGCAGTGAATGCTGGACAATCTCCTCACAGATGAGGAAGAGACTTGAAGCAACAGAAACAAAGAAAAGAGTACTGAACTGTTATGTAATATCAGTCCTCTTATATGGCAGTGAATGCTGGACAATCTCCTCACAGATGAGGAAGAGACTTGAAGCAACAGAAACAAAGAAAAGAGTACTGAACTGTTACGTAATATTAGTCCTTCTATATGGCAGTGAATGCTGGACAATCTCCTCACAGATGAAGAAGAGACTTGAACTAACAGAAACAAAGAAAATTACTGAACTCTTATGTAATATTAGTCCTCCTATATGGCAGTGAATGCTGGACAATCTCCTCACAGATGTGGAAGAGACTTGAAGCAACAGAAATAAAGAAAAGAGTACTGAACTGTTATGTAATATTAGTCCTCTTATATGGCAGTGAATGCTGGACAATGTTCTGACAGATGAGGAAGAGACTTGAAGCAACAGAAACAAAGAAAAGAGTACTGAACTGTTATGTAATATCAGTCCTCTTATATGGCAGTGAATGCTGGACAATCTCCTCACAGATGAGGAAGAGACTTGAAGCAACAGAAACAAAGAAAAGAGTACTGAACTGTTACGTAATATCAGTCCTTCGATATGGCAGTGAATGCTGGACAATCGCTCACAGATGAGGAAGAGACTTGAAGCAACAGGAACAAAGGAAAGAGTACTGAACCGTTACGTAATATCATTCCTCTTATATGGCAGTGAATGCTGAACAATCTCCTGACAGATGAGGAAGAGACTTGAAGCAACAGAAACAAAGAAAAGAGTACTGAACTGTTATGTAATATTAGTCCTTCTATATGGCAGTGAATGCTGGACAATCTCCTCACAGATGAAGAAGAGACTTGAAGCAACAGAAACAAAGAAAAGAGTACTAAACTGTTATGTAATATCAGTTCTCTTATATGGCAGTGAATGCTGGACAATCTCCTCACAGATGAGGAAGAGACTTGAAGCAACAGAAACAAAGAAAAGAGTACTGAACTGTTACGTAATATCAGTCCTTCCATATGGCAGTGAATGCTGGACAATCGCTCACTGATGAGGAAGAGACTTGAAGCAACAGAAACAAAGAAAAGAATACTGAACTGTTACGTAATATCAGTCCTTCTATATGGCAGTGTATGCTGGACAATCTCCTCACAGATGAGGAAGAGTCTTGAAGCAACAGGAACAAAGGAAAGAGTACTGAACCGTTACGTAATATCAGTCTTCTTATATGGCAGTGAATGCTGAACAATCTCCTGACAGATGAGGAAGAGACTTGAAGCAACAGAAACAAAGAAAAGAGTAATGAACTGTTATGTAATATCAGTCCTCTTATATGGCAGTGAATGCTGGACAATCTCCTCACAGATGAGGAAGAGACTTGAAGCAACAGAAACAAAGAAAAGAGTACTGAACTGTTATGTAATATCAGTCCTCTTATATGGCAGTGAATGCTGGACAATCTCCTCACAGATGAGGAAGAGACTTGAAGCAACAGAAACAAAGAAAAGAGTGCTGAACTGTTACGTAATATCAGTCCTTCTATATGGCAGTGAATGCTGGACAATCTCCTCACAGATGAAGAAGAGACTTGAAGCAACAGAAACAAAGAAAAGAGTACTGAACTGTTACGTAATATCAGTCCTTCTATATGGCAGTGAATGCTGGACAATCTCCTCACAGATGAGGAAGAGACTTGAAGCAACAGAAACAAAGAAAAGAGTACTGAACTGTTACGTAATATCAGTCCTTCGATATGGCAGTGAATGCTGGACAATCGCTCACAGATGAGGAAGAGACTTGAAGCAACAGAAACAAAGAAAAGAGTACTGAACCGTTACGTAATATCATTCCTCTTATATGGCAGTGAATGCTGAACAATCTCCTGACAGATGAGGAAGAGACTTGAAGCAACAGAAACAAAGAAAAAAGTACTGAACTGTTATGTAATATTAGTCCTTCTATATGGCAGTGAATGCTGGACAATGTCTTCACAGATGAAGAAGAGACTTGAAGCAACAGAAACAAAGAAAAGAGTACTGAACTGTTATGTAATATCAGTCCTCTTATATGGCAGTGAATGCTGGACAATCTCCTCACAGATGAGGAAGAGACTTGAAGCAACAGAAACAAAGAAAAGAGTACTGAACTGTTACGTAATATTAGTCCTTCTATATGGCAGTGAATGCTGAACAATCTCCTCACAGATGAGGAAGAGACTTGAAGCAACAGAAACAAAGAAAAGTGTACTGAAATGTTACGTAATATCAGTCCTCTTATATGGCAGTGAATGCTGGACAATCTCCTCACAGATGTGGAAGAGATTTGAAGCAACAGAAACAAAGAAAAGAGTACTGAACTGTTACGTAATATTAGTCCTTCTATATGGCAGTGAATGCTGGACAATCTCCTCACAGATGAAGAAGAGACTTGAACTAACAGAAACAAAGAAAATTACTGAACTCTTATGTAATATTAGTCCTCCTATATGGCAGTGAATGCTGGACAATCTCCTCACAGATGTGGAAGAGACTTGAAGCAACAGAAACAAAGAAAAGAGTACTGAACTGTTATGTAATATTAGTCCTCTTATATGGCAGTGAATGCTGGACAATGTTCTGACAGATGAGGAAGAGACTTGAAGCAACAGAAACAAAGAAAAAAAGAGTACTGAACTGTTATGTAATATCAGTCCTCTTATATGGCAGTGAATGCTGGACAATCTCCTCACAGATGAGGAAGAGACTTGAAGCAACAGAAACAAAGAAAAGAGTACTGAACTGTTACGTAATATCAGTCCTTCGATATGGCAGTGAATGCTGGACAATCGCTCACAGATGAGGAAGAGACTTGAAAAAACAGGAACAAAGGAAAGAGTACTGAACCGTTACGTAATATCATTCCTCTTATATGGCAGTGAATGCTGAACAATCTCCTGACAGATGAGGAAGAGACTTGAAAATAACAGAAACAAAAGAAAAGATTACTGAACTGTTATGTAATATCAGTCCTTCTATATGGCAGTGAATGCTGGACAATCTCCTCACAGATGAAGAAGAGACTTGAAGCAACAGAAACAAAGAAAAGAGTACTAAACTGTTATGTAATATCAGTTCTCTTATATGGCAGTGAATGCTGGACAATCTCCTCACAGATGAGGAAGAGACTTGAAGCAACAGAAACAAAGAAAAGAGTACTGAACTGTTACGTAATATCAGTCCTTCCATATGGCAGTGAATGCTGGACAATCGCTCACTGATGAGGAAGAGACTTGAAGCAACAGAAACAAAGAAAAGAATACTGAACTGTTACGTAATATCAGTCCTTCTATATGGCAGTGTATGCTGGACAATCTCCTCACAGATGAGGAAGAGTCTTGAAGCAACAGGAACAAAGGAAAGAGTACTGAACCGTTACGTAATATCAGTCTTCTTATATGGCAGTGAATGCTGAACAATCTCCTGACAGATGAGGAAGAGACTTGAAGCAACAGAAACAAAGAAAAGAGTAATGAACTGTTATGTAATATCAGTCCTCTTATATGGCAGTGAATGCTGGACAATCTCCTCACAGATGAGGAAGAGACTTGAAGCAACAGAAACAAAGAAAAGAGTACTGAACTGTTATGTAATATCAGTCCTCTTATATGGCAGTGAATGCTGGACAATCTCCTCACAGATGAGGAAGAGACTTGAAGCAACAGAAACAAAGAAAAGAATGCTGAACTGTTACGTAATATCAGTCCTTCTATATGGCAGTGAATGCTGGACAATCTCCTCACAGATGAAGAAGAGACTTGAAGCAACAGAAACAAAGAAAAATGTACTGAACTGCTATGTAATATTAGTCCTCCTTTAATGGAAACGAATTCATTACAATCTCCTTGCAGATGAAGAAAGATTTGAAGGATACTGAGAATACCATGAATCAAACAAGTGAGCAGCGACGATGTCCTAGAGATAATTGCAACAAATGACACTTGAAGTTTTAGAGAAAACTAAAAGGCAGAAAGCGACAGTTGAAATTTCTGGAGGGCATAACAAGGAAAGTAAGTTTGAAAAATTTGATACTCACAGGAAAGATTGTAAGAGAGACAGAAGAAAGCAACACACAGCTTACCTGGCTTTTCGGAGAGATAACAAATGCAAAAGCAGAGTAAATTGTGAAGAGCCAGGGTCGCCAACGTCCTAAATGTTCATGGCACAGAGAAGATTAACAACAACAACAACGAGCTAGTGTAAATGGATGGCATAACAGCGTTTAATAGAAATAGCAAAAGATTTACAAAGGAGAGGATGTTGTGGAGAGCCATTATCGCCAACGCCCCGAAAGGACATGGCACATAGAAGAAGAACAAGAAGCTTGTGTAAACAGAGCACGGAACAGAGTTTAGGAGAGATAGCAAAAAGACAAAAGTTATTAAGAGCTACAAATGACAGGAAATTGCGGAGAGCCATGTTCGGCGACGCCCTGAAAGGACATGACACATTAAAGAATAAGAAGAAAATGAAAAAAGCTTGCGTAAATGGTTGGCAGGACTGGGTTTAGGAGACATAGCAAAAAGACAAAGGTTATAAAGATCAACAAAAGACAGGACATTGTGGAGAGCCATGATCGGCAACGCTCTGAAAGGACATGCCATATTAAAGAATAAGAAGAACAGGAACAAGCTTGCGTAAATGGTTGGCAGAACTGGGTTTAGAGAGATAGCAAAAAGACAAGGGTTATTAAGATCTACAAAGGACAGGACATTGTGGAGAGCCATGATCGGAAACGCTCTGAAAGAACATGCCATATTAAAGAATAAGAAGAACAGGAACAAGCTTGCGTAAATGGTTGGCAGGACTGGGTTTAGGAGAGATGGCAAAAAGACAAGGGTTATTAAGATCTACAAAGGACAGGACATTGTGGAGAGCCATGATCGGCAACGTCCTGAAAGGACATGACACAAAAGAATGAGAAGAAAAGGAAAAAGCGTGCGTAAATGTTTGGCAGGACTGGGTTTAGAGAGATAGCAAAATAACAAGGGTTATTAAGATCTACAAAGGACAGGACCTTGTGGAGAGCCATGATCGTCCTGGAAAGGACAACGTCCTGAAAGGAAAAATGACACAAAAAGAATAAGAAGAAAAGGAAAAAGGCGTGCGTAAATGGTTGGCAGGACTGGGTTTAAAGGAGAGATAGAAAAAAGACAAGGGTTATTAAGATCTACAAAGGACAGGACATTGTGGAGAGCCATGATCGGCAACGTCCTGAAAGGACATGACACAAAAAGAATAAGAAGAAAAGGAAAAAAGGCGTGCGTAAATGGTTGGCAGGACTGGGTTTAGGAGAGATAGCAAAAAGACAAGGGTTATTAAGATCTACAAAGGACAGGACATTGTGGAGAGCTGGGTGATCGGCAACGTCCTGAAAGGACATGACACAAAAGAATAAGAAGAAAAGGAAAAAAGCGTGCGTAAATGGTTGGCAGGACTGGGTTTAGGAGAGATAGCAAAAAAGACAAGGGTTATTAAGATCTACAAAGGACAGGACATTGTGGAGAGCCATGATCGGCAACGTCCTGAAAGGACATGACACAAAAGAATAAGAAGAAAAGGAAAAAAGCGTGCGTAAATGGTTGGCAGGACTGGGTTTAGGAGAGATAGCAAAAGACAAGGGTTATTAAGATCTACAAAGGACAGGACATTGTGGAGAGCCATGATCGGCAACGTCCTGAAGGGACATGACACAAAAGAATAAGAAGAAAAGGAAAAAAGCGTGCGTAAATGGTTGGCAGGACTGGGTTTAGGAGAGATAGCAAAAAGACAAGGGTTATTAAGATCTACAAAGGACAGGACATTGTGGAGAGCCATGATCGGCAACGTCCTGAAAGGACATGACACAAAAAAGAATAAGAAGAAAAGGAAAAAGCGTGCGTAAATGGTTGGCAGGACTGGGTTTAGGAGAGATAGCAAAAGACAAGGGTTATTAAGATCTACAAAGGACAGGACATTGTGGAGAGCCATGATCGGCAACGTCCTGAAAGGACATGACACAAAAAGAATAAGAAGAAAAGGAAAAAAAAAAGCGTGCGTAAATGGTTGGCAGGACTGGGTTTAGGAGAGATAGCAAAATAACAAGGGTTATTAAGATCTACAAAGGACAGGACCTTGTGGAGAGCCATGATCGGCAACGTCCTGAAAGGAAATGACACAAAAAAGAATAAGGACACAAAAGAAAAGAAAAGGAAAATCTACAAAGGACAGGACATTGTGTGCGTAAATGGTTGGCAGGACTGGGTTTAGGAGAGATAGCAAAAAGACAAGGGTTATTAAGATCTACAAAGGACAGGACATTGTGGAGAGCCATGATCGGCAACGTCCTGAAAGGACATGACACAAAAAGAATAAGAAGAAAAGGAAAAAAAGCGTGCGTAAATGGTTGGCAGGACTGGGTTTAGGAGAGATAGCAAAAAGACAAGGGTTATTAAGATCTACAAAGGACAGGACCTTGTGGAGAGCCATGATCGGCAACGTCCTGAAAGGACATGACACAAAAGAATAAGAAGAAAAGGAAAAGCAGGACTGCGTAAATGGTTGGCAGGACTGGATTTAGGAGAGATAGCAAAAAAGACAAGGGTTATTAAGATCTACAAAGGACAGGACATTGTGGAGAGCCATGATCGGCAACGTCCTGAAAGGACATGACACAAAAAAAGAATAAGAAGAAAAGGAAAAAGCGTGCGTAAATGGTTGGCAGGACTGGGTTTAGGAGAGATAGCAAAATAACAAGGGTTATTAAGATCTACAAAGGACAGGACCTTGTGGAGAGCCATGATCGGCAACGTCCTGAAAGGACATGACACAAAAGAATAAGAAGAAAAGGAAAAAGCGTGCGTAAATGGTTGGCAGGACTGGGTTTAGGAGAGATAGCAAAAAGACAAGGGTTATTAAGATCTACAAAGGACAGGACATTGTGGAGAGCCATGATCGGCAACGTCCTGAAAGGACATGACACAAAAGAATAAGAAGAAAAGGAAAAAAAGCGTGCGTAAATGGTTGGCAGGACTGGATTTAGGAGAGATAGCAAAAAAAGACAAGGGTTATTAAGATCTACAAAGGACAGGACATTGTGGAGAGCCATGATCGGCAACGTCCTGAAAGGACATGACACAAAAAAGAATAAGAAGAAAAGGAAAAAGCGTGCGTAAATGGTTGGCAGGACTGGATTTAGGAGAGATAGCAAAAAGGACAAGGACATGACAAGGGTTATTAAGATCTACAAAAGGACAGGACATTGTGGAGAGCCATGATCGGCAACGTCCTGAAAGGACATGACACAAAAGAATAAGAAGAAAAGGAAAAAGCGTGCGTAAATGGTTGGCAGGACTGGATTTAGGAGAGATAGCAAAAAGACAAGGGTTATTAAGATCTACAAAGGACAGGACATTGTGGAGAGCCATGATCGGCAACGTCCTGAAAGGACATGACACAAAAAAGAATAAGAAGAAAAAAAAAGATCTAAAAGGACGGACATTGTGGAGTAAATGGTTGGCAGGACTGGGTTTAGGAGAGATAGCAAAAAGACAAGGGTTATTAAGATCTACAAAGGACAGGACATTGTGGAGAGCCATGATCGGCAACGTCCTGAAAGGACATGACACAAAAGAATAAGAAGAAAAGGAAAAAGCGTGCGTAAATGGTTGGCAGGACTGGGTTTAGGAGAGATAGCAAAATAACAAGGGTTATTAAGATCTACAAAGGACAGGACCTTGTGGAGAGCCATGATCGGCAACGTCCTGAAAGGACATGACACAAAAGAATAAGAAGAAAAGGAAAAATAGGGGCGTAAATGGTTGGCAGGACTGGGTTTAGGAGAGATAGCAAAAAGACAAGGGTTATTAAGATCTACAAAGGACAGGACATTGTGGAGAGCCATGATCGGCAACGTCCTGAAAGGACATGACACAAAAAGAATAAGAAGAAAAGGAAAAGCGTGCGTAAATGGTTGGCAGGGATTGGGTTTAGGAGAGATAGCAAAATAACAAGGGTTATTAAGATCTACAAAGGACAGGACCTTGTGGAGAGCCATGATCGGCAACGTCCTGAAAGGACATGACACAAAAAGAATAAGAAGAAAAAAAAAGGAAAAAAAGCGTGCGTAAATGATTGGCAGGACTGGGTTTAGGAGAGATAGCAAAAAAGACAAGGGTTAAATTAAGATCTACAAAGGACAGGACATTGTGGAGAAAAGCCATGTGATCGGCAACGTCCTGAAAGGACATGACACAAAAGAATAAGAAGAAAAGGAAAAAAAGCGGTGCGTAAATGGTTGGCAGGACTGGGTTTAGGAGAGATAGCAAAAATGACAAAAAGGGTTATTAAGATCTACAAAGGACAGGACCTTGTGGAGAGCCATGATCGGCAACGTCCTGAAAGGACATGACACAAAAGAATAAGAAGAAAAGGAAAAAGCGTGCGTAAATGGTTGGCAGGCCTGATTTTAGGAGAGATAGCAAAAAGACAAGGGTTATTAAGATCTACAAAGGACAGGACATTGTGGAGAGCCATGATCGGCAACGTCCTGAAAGGACATGACACAAAAGAATAAGAAGAAAAGGAAAAAAAAAAAAGCGTGCGTAAATGGTTGGCAGGACTGGGTTTAGGAGAGATAGCAAAATAACAAGGGTTATTAAGATCTACAAAGGACAGGACCTTGTGGAGAGCCATGATCGGCAACGTCCTGAAAGGACATGACACAAAAGAATAAGAAGAAAAGGAAAAAAATGCGTGCGTAAATGGTTGGCAGGACTGGGTTTAGGAGAGATAGCAAAAAGACAAATGGGTTATTAAGATCTACAAAGGACAGGACATTGTGGAGAGCCATGATCGGCAACGTCCTGAAAGGACATGACACAAAAAGAATAAGTAGAAAAGGAAAAGCGTGCGTAAATGGTTGGCAGGACTGGGTTTAGGAGAGATAGCAAAAAGACAAGGGTTATTAAGATCAAAAGACAAAGGGTTATTAAGATCTACAAAGGACAGGACATTGTGGAGAGCCATGATCGGCAACGTCCTGAAAGGACATGACACAAAAAGAATAAGAAGAAAAGGAAAAAGCGTGCGTAAATGGTTGGCAGGACTGGGTTTAGAGAGATAGCAAAAAGACAAGGGTTATTAAGATCTACAAAGGACAGGACATTGTGGAGAGCTGATCGGCAACGTCCTGAAAGGACATGACACAAAAGAATAAGAAGAAAAGGAAAAAGCGTGCGTAAATGGTTGGCAGGACTGGGTTTAGGAGAGATAGCAAAAAAGACAAGGGTTATTAAGATCTACAAAGGACAGGACATTGTGGAGAGCTATGATCGGCAACGTCCTGAAAGGACATGACACAAAAAGAATAAGAAGAAAAGGAAAAGCGTGCGTAAATGGTTGGCAGGACTGGGTTTGTGGAGAGATAGCAAAAAAGACAAGGGTTATTAAGATCTACAAAGGACAGGACATTGTGGAGAGCCATGATCGGCAACGTCCTGAAAGGACATGACACAAAAGAATAAGAAGAAAAGGAAAAAGCGTGCGTAAATGGTTGGCAGGACTGGGTTTAGGAGAGATAGCAAAATAACAAGGGTTATTAAGATCTACAAAGGACAGGACCTTGTGGAGAGCCATGATCGGCAACGTCCTGAAAGGACATGACACAAAAGAATAAGAAGAAAAGGAAAAAGCGTGCGTAAATGGTTGGCAGGACTGGGTTTAGGAGAGATAGCAAAAAGACAAGGGTTATTAAGATCTACAAAGGACAGGACATTGTGGAGAGCCATGATCGGCAACGTCCTGAAAAAAGGAAGACAAGACACAAAAGGAAGAATAAAAAAGAACAAGGGTTATTAAGAAAAAGGAAAAAGAGCCATGTCGCAACGTCCTGAAATGGTTGGAAAAGGAAAAATGGGTTTGGGTTTAGGAGAGATAGCAAAAAGACAAGGGTTATTAAGATCTACAAAGGACAGGACATTGTGGAGAGCCATGATCGGCAACGTCCTGAAAGGACATGACACAAAAAGAATAAGAAGAAAAGGAAAAAGCGTGCGTAAATGGTTGGCAGGACTGGGTTTAGGAGAGATAGCAAAATAACAAGGGTTATTAAGATCTACAAAGGACAGGACCTTGTGGAGAGCCATGATCGGCAACGTCCTGAAAGGACATGACACAAAAGAATAAGAAGAAAAGGAAAAAAAATGGTTGGAAGGCGTGCGTAAATGATTGGCAGGACTGGGTTTAGGAGAGATAGCAAAAAGACAAGGGTTATTAAGATCTACAAAGGACAGGACATTGTGGAGAGCCATGATCGGCAACGTCCTGAAAGGACATGACACAAAAAGAATAAGAAGAAAAGGAAAAAGCGTGCGTAAATGGTTGGCAGGACTGGGTTTAGGAGAGATAGCAAAAAAAGACAAGGGTTATTAAGATCTACAAAGGACAGGACCTTAGAGCCATGATCGGCAACGTCCTGAAAGGACATGACACAAAAGAATAAGAAGAAAAGGAAAAAAGCGTGCGTAAATGGTTGGCAGGCCTGATTTTAGGAGAGATAGCAAAAAGACAAGGGTTATTAAGATCTACAAAGGACAGGACATTGTGGAGAGCCATGATCGGCAACGTCCTGAAAGGACATGACACAAAAAAAGAATAAGAAGAAAAGGAAAAAAAGCGTGCGTAAATGGTTGGCAGGACTGGGTTTAGGAGAGATAGCAAAATAACAAGGGTTATTAAGATCTACAAAGGACAGGACCTTGTGGAGAGCCATGATCGGCAACGTCCTGAAAGGACATGACACAAAAGAATAAGAAAGAAAAGGAAAAAGCGTGCGTAAATGGTTGGCAGGACTGGGTTTAGGAGAGATAGCAAAAAAACACAAGGGTTATTAAGATCTACAAAGGACAGGACATTGTGGAGAGCCATGATCGGCAACGTCCTGAAAGGACATGACACAAAAGAATAAGTAGAAAAGGAAAAAGAAAAGGTTGCGTGCGTAAATGGTTGGCAGGACTGGGTTTAGGAGAGATAGCAAAAAAAAGACAAGGGTTATTAAGATCTACAAAGGACAGGACATTGTGGAGAGCCATGATCGGCAACGTCCTGAAAGGACATGACACAAAAGAATAAGAAGAAGAAAAGGAAAAAATGCGTGCGTAAATGGTTGGCAGGACTGGGTTTAGAGAGATAGCAAAAAGACATGGGTTATTAAGATCTACAAAGGACAGGACATTGTGGAGAGCCATGATCGGCAACGTCCTGAAAGGACATGACACAAAAGAATAAGAAAAAAGGAAAAAAAACAAGCGTAAATGGTTGGCAGGACTGGGTTTAGGAGAGATAGCAAAAGACAAGGGTTATTAAGATCTACAAAGGACAGGACATTGTGGAGAGCCATGATCGGCAACGTCCTGAAAGGACATGACACAAAAAGAATAAGAAGAAAAGGAAAAAGCGTGCGTAAATGGTTGGCAGGACTGGGTTTAGGAGAGATAGCAAAAAGACAAGGGTTATTAAGATCTACAAAGGACAGGACATTGTGGAGAGCCATGATCGGCAACGTCCTGAAAGGACATGACACAAAAGAATAAGAAGAAAAGGAAAAAGCGTGCGTAAATGGTTGGCAGGACTGGGTTTAGGAGAGATAGCAAAAAGACAAGGGTTATTAAGATCTACAAAGGACAGGACATTGTGGAGAGCCATGATCGGCAACGTCCTGAAAGGACATGACACAAAAGAATAAGAAGAAAAGGAAAAAGCGTGCGTAAATGGTTGGCAGGACTGGGTTTAGGAGAGATAGCAAAAAAGACAAGGGTTATTAAGATCTACAAAGGACAGGACATTGTGGAGAGCCATGATCGGCAACGTCCTGAAAGGACATGACACAAAAGAATAAGAAGAAAAGGAAAAAAATGCGTGCGTAAATGGTTGGCAGGACTGGGTTTAGGAGAGATAGCAAAAAAGACAAAAGGGTTATTAAGATCTACAAAGGACAGGACATTGTGGAGAGCCATGATCGGCAACGTCCTGAAAGGACATGACACAAAAAGAATAAGAAGAAAAGGAAAAGGCGTGCGTAAATGGTTGGCAGGACTGGGTTTAGGAGAGATAGCAAAAAGACAAGGGTTATTAAGATCTACAAAGGACAGGACATTGTGGAGAGCCATGATCGGCAACGTCCTGAAAGGACATGACACAAAAAGAATAAGAAGAAAAGGAAAAAAGCGTGCGTAAATGGTTGGCAGGACTGGATTTAGGAGAGATAGCAAAAAGACAAGGGTTATTAAGATCTACAAAGGACAGGACATTGTGGAGAGCCATGATCGGCAACGTCCTGAAAGGACATGACACAAAAGAATAAGAAGAAAAGGAAAAAGCGTGCGTAAATGGTTGGCAGGACTGGGTTTAGGAGAGATAGCAAAAAAGACAAGGGTTATTAAGATCTACAAAGGACAGGACATTGTGGAGAGCCATGATCGGCAACGTCCTGAAAGGACATGACACAAAAGAATAAGAAGAAAAGGAAAAAGCGTGCGTAAATGGTTGGCAGAACTGGGTTTAGGAGAGATAGCAAAAAGACAAGGGTTATTAAGATTTACAAAGGACAGGACATTGTGGAGAGCCATGATCGGCAACGCCCTGAAAGGACATGACACATAAAAGAATAAGTAGAACAGGAAAAAAGACAAGCTTGATATACAAATGGTTGGAAGGACTGGATTTAGGAGAGATAGCAAAAGACAAGGGTTATTAAGATCTACAAAGGACAGGACATTGTGGAGAGCCATGATCGGCAACGTCCTGAAAGGAAATGACACAAAATAATAAGAAGAAAAGGGAAAAGGCGTGCGTAAATGGTTGGCAGGACTGGGTTTCGGAGAGATAGCAAAAAAAGACAAGGGTTATTAAGATTTACAAAGGACAGGACATTGTGGAGAGCCATGATCGGCAACGCCCTGAAAGGACATGACACATAAAAGAATAAGTAGAACAGGAAAAAGCTTGCGTAAATGGTTGGAAGGACTGGATTTAGGAGAGATAGCAAAAAGACAAGGGTTATTAAGATCTACAAAGGACAGGACATTGTGGAGAGCCATGATCGGCAACGTCCTGAAAGGACATGACACAAAAAGAATAATAAGAAGAAAAGGAAAAAAGCTTGAAAGGACGTAAATGGTTGGAAGGACTGGATTTAGGAGAGATAGCAAAAGACAAGGGTTATTAAGATCTACAAAGGACAGGACATTGTGGAGAGCCATGATCGGCAACGTCCTGAAAGGACATGACACAAAAGAATAAGAAGAAAAGGAAAAAGCGTGCGTAAATGGTTGGCAGGACTGGGTTTAGGAGAGATAGCAAAAAGACAAGGGTTATTAAGATCTACAAAGGACAGGACATTGTGGAGAGCCATGATCGGCAACGTCCTGAAAGGAAATGACACAAAAGAATAAGAAGAAAAGGAAAAGGCGTGCGTAAATGGTTGGCAGGACTGGGTTTCGGAGAGATAGCAAAAAGACAAGGGTTATTAAGATTTACAAAGGACAGGACATTGTGGAGAGCCATGATCGGCAACGCTCTGAAAGGACATGACACATAAAAGAATAAGTAGAACAGGAAAAAGCTTGCGTAAATGGTTGGAAGGACTGGATTTAGGAGAGATAGCAAAAAGACAAGGGTTATTAAGATCTACAAAGGACAGGACATTGTGGAGAGCCATGATCGGCAACGTCCTGAAAGGAAATGACACAAAAGAATAAGAAGAAAAGGAAAAAGCTTGCGTAAATGGTTGGAAGGACTGGATTTAGGAGAGATAGCAAAAAGACAAAGGTTATTAAGATCTACAAAGGACAGGACATTGTGGAGAGCCATGATCGCCAAACGTCCTGAAAAGGCACTGTACATTACACGAGACAGGCTACTGAAAATTCTATTTTTGATTCATTGCCTATATTCTGCACATTCCTTTGTTGGTCTCAAAACTTTTCAGCATTCTCTTGTAGATAAATATTCTTGCTGTTATGTGGTGATTTGGAAATGTCTGGTATTTACTTTTTTTATTTCAATAATATAAAGAATGGCGTTTAGAAATTATGACTCTTTAATATTATATCTTCAAATTTTCGCTAACCTAATTTACTATCTAACAAAATATTTCCTGTAACTTACCAACGGGTCGATGGCGGTTCTTAGTGTGAACATTTTTATCGTGTCATCTTTCATAAAGCGTTGCATGATCAGATTACGTCACAAAAATGTCTTTGGAATGTCGATTTTTATGCCGCTATGGATAGATATCCTTTTCGGTTAGACATTTTTCTTAATACATATTAGAAAGATGCAATACCTAGGCACATCAATATATCTTCAGTCTAAAGAGGGAGTAGGCTTATCGTAGGTACCTTTCTTGAAGCTTTTATTTTAGTTCTAATTCCAAAAATTTGTTGCCTGCTGATAGATTAAATTTAATATTTGCAGTAAGCAAAATATTCGCTGAATTTGAAATTGAATTTAAATTGAGTGGAATATTTCTAAATCGCTAAAATCTACCATACTAAAAAATCTGTCAGCACAATATAATTCTTTTTATTTAAAAATCTTTCAAAAATAAAATATACCTTTTAAAACTTTATTTGAAGAATATTAGCTGATTTACACTTTAATTAATCTGAATTAAAAACAAATATTACTTATTTTAAGACATTTTTTATGTTTATACATTTTTTTTTATAGATACAAATATTTAAGTAAATGCTCTGTTTATAATAAACAGTATTAAACAACATTTACCGAGATTTCACGGAATATTTTCTGTGAAAATTTCACGGAGGCCGGTAATATTTTTTATTATAAACAGAGCATTTACTCAATATTTGTATCTATAAAAAGAATGTATAAACATAAAAATGTCTTAAAATAATTGTCGGACTTATATTACTTACTTATAGTTTAAATTATCGCAAAAAAATGATTTTTTTAACACGGAGGTGGGTATTTTTACGTGGTGTTATCACATCTATTGAATATCTAATTCTTACGAGTTTTATGGAAGGGGGAAATCCTTGTAGTAAAATTACACGACGGATACAACGTAAACATTTGTCTAGAAATTTGTTTTAATTACCCATTAAGCTTAAAAATTTTAAATATTTTAAACATTTTAATATTCTATTGAATTTTAGATACTTTGGCTTTATTCCCTTACAAAGACGCTTTATAAGGAGGTGTTAGATTACAAATAAATTTTAAATAACTACAGTTACCATTCTTTTCAGATATTGTCCTCGATGGTCGCCGTTTTTACAAAAATTGGCACGTTTATACACATACAAAAAATATTTTTAAAATACTGGGGTGCGCTGAATTGTAGCAAGCTTTTCCATGTATGATTAGTAAATATAGTTTTTATTTAATAACAGTATCACTTAAAAAATCCGTTCATCAAAAAGGTTTTTTTCTTAAGATAATAATGGCCATAATAGAATTTATTCATAAAACCAATTAATTTTTTTATTAAATAATGTCTTAGTTTTATTGCATTTTTATTTTATAATTGAAAAAAGATATTCCGTAACTGGGGATTCAGTTTTACAAAAACAAGTTGATTGATTTAAATTCTCCAAAGACTTCTGCTTATAACTAATATATATATTAAACAGTACAAAAATTAATTTCTCGAAATTTCAAAAAATTAAATAAGTGTGAGTTAACAGATGTAAAAAAATATTTTTACCAAGACATTTCTAAAAAAAATTCCATTCATATATGTATAAATCCTGAAAATTTCGTTAAAATCAGAAAGAATGTCCAAATCAATGTGTTTTCACCGCAGAAAATGACGCTAAAATTTCCTATACTAATTTATGGCCCCCAGCTGATGCAAGAAAAGAAGATTTTAACCAAAATTTCGAACGTTCTAAAAACAATGAAAAAATATGATTTAATAATCCAAAAATCCATCGGTTTTCCCTCTTAATTATAAGATGAAAAATTTTGATGATAAAACTTTGTTTTTATTATGTTTAGATCATTTTTTTCATCATGTATGCTCATTGCGAATCTTTGGAAGTACCTATATATATATATATATATATATATATATATATATATATATATATATATAAAAATTATATATAAATTATATGCTGCCTAATGTTTTATGTTTATAAAAACTGTCGATCCGCAGTACAAAAAAATTCCTATAAAAAAACTACTACTAAGACATATCACTATATTCATTGAACTATATACTTAGTTCATGACATATTATTAACTGAAAACACTTGTAAAAATAGAATACGTGGATTTACCACATCACAAGAAAAGTTCAAATAAAATTCTCACTTAAAATTTTGAAAAACTTAGCGTTGCGTCTTTGCCCGTTCCGATATTGTACACAACCGTCAATAATAGCACATTCTCAAAAAAAACATCTTTCGGTCGACAAACAATTATTTCGTCTTCAAGTTTTTGATTTTATAAGGAAAACATATGCCTGACGATGAATAAAGGATTATTCGAAAGTACTTACATTTTAAAAAATATAAACTGGAAAAAACAGACAACAGTTTTATAAATGAGGATCACATCACTCTATGGATTAACAGTATTTTAATGCATACATTATACACTACTAGCGATGGATGTCGCCAATAATAGCATTAATATTGCTGATTGATTCTATGTGTGATTATTTCTTTATATATATAATATATATATATATATATATATATATATATATATATATATATATATATATATATGTGTATTTAGGCAGCAATCCTACTTACACGCACGTTTCATTGAATATGACAGACAAGGTGCTTTGGTTTTGTTTTTATACAATTTCTCATATGATCTTATAATTGTTTTCTTTTCGGTAGATAAATGATATGTCCCGGAAAGGGATATATTTGATCGAAGTAGCTAAGTGGGTTTGGCTACTGTAACCAAATAGTACACGGTAGCAGTAATCGACTGGTACTCGTCGTAGTCGCAGGTAATAGGGATAGACCAATAGGATAGCCAATGGCATAGTCCAATGGGCGTCGTCATAGACTTAAACTCTGTCGTACCTACACGTCCGTCTGTATTTATGACGGACCCCTGCCAATCATATTCCAGTGAGGGCGAACTCAGGTGTATGCATATTCCATTATATCAATAAATTATATAAATATGTCCGATTTTTCTTTTTTTTTTTTTTTGAGTGCTTTCGACTATGCATATAGCCATTTTGAAAATTATAAGATCACATAAGAAATTGTACAAAAAACTAAATCAAAAGACCTTGTCTATTATATCAAATGGAACGTACATATTGCCAGTTGTTTTTTAATGAAACCTGTATAAAAGGGATTGCTGCTGAAATACACAATTATATATATATATATATATATATATATATATATATATATATATACACAATTATATATATATATATATATATATATATATATATATATATAATTGTTATTTGAGCAACAATCCCTTTTATATAGGTTTCATTAAAGACAACTAATAAAATTACAGTGATTAAGCTTTTTTATTCAATTTTTCTGGTATTCGTATAAGTGGTTTCTTTTCTTGACATAAAATATGTAAAAAGCGTCCAAATTTTCTGTATATCAAAGCGCTTTCGGCTATTCTATTAGCTGTTTTCAAAAATCGTTTTGTATTTTAAATTTTAACTGAATATGTAGATTGTTTATAGTTATCTGCTGTGACAGGAATATATATATATATATATATGAGACAGGTTTTTTTGAATAAATTAGACATGTTCTGTCTACTTATTCTCGATAGGATCCTTTCATATTCACGGATAAGCTTTTTTCTGTGATTATTCAAAGATGAGAAGAAAACGCCCTGTTGATACATATTGTATTTATTTCCGAGTACTTTCGATATAGCACAATGTCATCATCAGGGTATTGTTAATTACAGGATTAGTATTGTTCATTGTTGTGATCATCTGAAAATTAAATTTTCTTATATGTGGAGTGGGGGTGCTACGTCATGGTATGTCTACGGAACACTGTTTACGGGGAGGTAACTAGGTATATTTCGGAGAGATTTTACGAAATGAGTAATAGAAAAAAATAAAGGAAAGAACTATTAGTACAAAACTTGGCAATTCATACTATCTATTGTACACATTTTAAAACGTTTATGGAGTATTCATAATTATTTTTAGTATTTTTTTGTTTCATTTTTTCATATAAATAGATTCAATAATTTTTATTTTGTGTTTATTCTTTTCGTGAAAAAGTATGGAGGTATTTTCGACAAGGATTTTCCTGAATTGCAGATGTGGAGAGGTATGTTGTAAATGTATAGAAATGTTGACCGTATTATTCAAATGATAACTTAGCTGCGGTGAGAACGTTATTGTCGTGTGTCCAACATAAATATTATTTTTACTGCTGGGGATACAATCTCCCAGAAGACATTTAAATTTATAAACAATGTTGGTTTTCTGTAACCCTCTAGTAGGCGGGGAAGAGTCATTACGAAGTATTTTATTAGATATAATGGATTTAGTGTAGCATATAATTAATTTTATTTTATTACTAGGATCTCTGGTGGATGTATTAGTTTTTAATAATTTTTTTAGGATATTTTCATCTTGTTTATAATTTGAATGCATTTGGTTACGATATAAAAGATTGATATTTTTAGGATTAGTTGAAGAAATATTATTGTTTAGTATAAAGATCTCTGATGGAGTATCTTATTTGTTTATCAACAATATACTTAGGGAAGTTATTATTCATGAGTGTTTTATATTTTTTAATTCCTTGTAGAAAATCTGTTTTGTGGATGATTAATTTTTGCAGGTTTTATTAGGTTTTTTATAACTGCTGTTTTATAGTAATTTGGACATTCACTCATAAAAATAAGAGCACAGGAATTTATGCTGGTAAGTTATTGCTATTAGTATCTGTCAGTAAATCTAGAAAAAGAATTTTGTTACTATTATTAAGTTCATATGTAAACTTATGAACAAAATTGTTCTGGAATTGTTTTTGTATTTCTTCCGCATTCTTCACTAATAAAAGGATATCGTCAATATATCTTAGGTAGATGGAAGTTGTTTTTTTTAAATTGTTAAAGATGTTATTTTCAAGATTAGACATATAGAAATTGCTAAAAGTTGAACCGAGAAGTGAACCCGTGGAGAGACCATCGCGTTGTATATATTTTTTTTATTTTTGTGACCATAGAATTGGATTTCGGTAGTGCAAGTTAGCAATAGTTTTCGTAATATACTAGGCTTAATTTTAATTTTTAGTATATGTTTCTTATAATAATTTCGATAGTCTTGCAAAGTGAATAATTTTTCAAAGAGAGGCTATAGTTTCACCGTTAGGTTTTTATTTTTTTAGAATTTGGATTGCCTCAAGAATTCTTCTTATGCTGTATTTGCTAGGAAGAAATGGTGTGATAAGTTGGTTGATGGGTTTTGTTAATAGATAAACAGGAATGGAGGAACTTGTTACATAATGGGGCCGAGAGGATAGTAATGTTTGTGTGTTTTTAGAGTGCCATATATGTAGCCTATAGTCGCCGACGATTTGGGGGGGGTTAAACTGTCCTCTTCAGCATTATTAGCAGTGATTAGTTTGTTGATTTTAAACTTTAGTTGGTTGGTTGGATTGATGTTGATATTTTTTTTAATTTTGACTATTTTCTCGCGTTTTGCGCTGTAGTCCGATTGGTTTGAAACAACGAAGATGTTGGTGTTGTCTGCTTTTTTGACTATTATGTTCAGGCGGTTACGTTGTTCCTTAGCGACAATTTGTAGTTGTTTTGTGAAGATTTTTCAGAAGTTTTTACCTCTGTTGTGTTTGTCCTTAACTGTCTCAGCCGTGAGTAAGCCGCGAAGTTCTGCTATGGTTGTAATTAGTTTTTCGTCTTGGAGTTTTTCGATACTTTCATATAGCGTCTCAATTTCGTTATTTTTTTTTTCTTTTATCAGACGATTAAATTTACGGTATATGTAGCAGCTGGGTCTCTGGTCAAGCAATTCATTTTCGTGGTTAGAAATATTAATAAAATTATCAGTTTTATTAGGGAGAGTAATAGATCCTTTGTATAGTTTGTTCTGTTTTTTTTGTTTTTTTTGTTTTATTTTTTATTTTTAGGCGGTGTTGAGTTTCTGATGTATTGGTATTTTTTTAAAGTCTGTGTGTAATTTCTTGCAGTTGATAGGGAGTAGTTATATGTTTTAGTTTCTTATGTATGTCTTGTTTTCTGCTATTGAGCGGGTATAATTTATCATTGGCTATTTCAGTTTGTATTCTCACACGGCGACATTTCAAATTCCAGGGGTCGATGTTCTGGTAAACTGCAGGATCGTGTAATTTAAAGCGCGTCTTTTCCGGCAACATGCTTTCATTGAGACATGTTTCGTTGAATAATTTAAACATGTTCTGTCTACTTATTATCGATAGGATCCTTTCATATTAGCAGATAAGCCTTTTTTCTGTGATTATTGAAAGACGAGAGGAAAACGTCGTGTTGATACATACTGTATTTATTTCCGAGTACTTTCGATATAGCACAATGTCATCATCAGGGTATTGTTAATTACACAGTAAGTATTGTAGTGTCCATTGTGGTGTAGTCTGAAAATTAAATTTTCTTATGTGGAGTAATGTTTGCTGCGTCATGACATGCCTACGGAACACCGTTTACGGAGAGGTAACTAGGTATATTGCGGAGAGATTTTACGAAATGAGCAGCAGAAAAAATAAAGGAAAGAACTATTGTTAATACATATTGTATTTATTTCCATGCACTTTCGACATCATGGTATTGTTAATTACAGGATAAGTATTGTTGTGATCATCTGAAGTAGAGTGAGGGGTGCTGCGTCATAGCATGTGTGTGTGTGTGTGTGTGTGTGTGTGTGTGTGTGTGTGTGTGTGTGTGTGTGTGTGTGTGCAGAAACCCGTTAAAGATTTGTAGAAAAATTCAATAAATAAGTACTGTCACTGGAAACTCATTGTTCATGCAAAACCGGTTCACACATAAGTCGAATCCATTTTGTCGACTCCAGATTTGAATTTCTTTATTCGCATTTATTAATCAATCAGCGACGTTATTACAAACACGCTGTGGGCCTTTGAATTTTCAGACGATTAACTGTTTGTTGTCTGCTAAAAAATTTTGAAGGCTTACTCCAGAAAATGATCAGCAATATTTCCCACACAAAATAGATACAATATAAGCTCTCATATCGGAACGTGCTTATATCCGAACTTCTCCGTGTTACCATTTTGATGTTGCAGGAATATGCTACATTCTAATATTTTTCTTTTCTTTGCAGATAATTGTTAGTAACTTGGGATTTGTCAACCCATAATGTCTCGCACAGAAGAAACTTCAACAGGAAGAAAAAGGAAAAGAAATTTTTTTATGGAAAAGCTAGACAATGGCAGAAGAGTAATGGATTGTCGAATCCATTGCATTCACTTACCTTGGGAAAGGTAGGAATCCTCTTCTTCCCCGCCACCCCAGCTATAGGTAAATAGCAGGAACGAACGGGTTCTATAGCCTTGAATGGTAACTGATCTACCGCAGAAAGAAATGGCGAACCAACTGCGGGAAAAAATTAGTCCTGTATCAAAAGATCGCCTAAGCGTGTATCATGCATCGTACATAAAAAAAGACAATGGCACAAGCTCATCTGCCATAATGAAAGTGTACAACAGTGAAAAATTTGATGATATGAAGAAATCAAAGGAAAATCTTGTTAGACAAGCAAAATCATCAAAGCACAGCAGTAAAGCATCTAATAAAAAGGCTCTTCACAAACTAAAATCTGAAGTTCTTGAGTGGTTTCAATCGAAGCGCTCAGAAGACATGCCTATTTCTGGTCTCCAATGATTCTTGCCAAAGTTAAATTGTAGCGGAACTGAAAGGCAGCAGTCTCTGGGTTCTGCTGAACTGACTACAGTTTGCCATTCTAAGAGGCAACGAGTGGCATGCGTATGTAAGCAGAATAGTGGACGTTTACGCAAATGTAGCAACAGTCCCTGGCAAAAAGAAAAGAATGACCTATCTTGGAAACGTCCCAAAATGGCGGCGCCCATGTTTTATAACAGGTGGTCTCGGACGACTAACGCGAAATCTCGTTGGCTAGTGATTCGTAAATTATGGTCGGTCCTCAGCTGTATAAAGCGAGCGTCTTTTGAGAGAGACAGGCGTTCTTGTTGGCGAGAAGGGAACGCTGTGTGTGTGTGTGTGTGTGAAAAGAAAGACATTTTTTGTTGCTGTCTCTACGTTGCTTGTTGGATTATTTTGTCGAACAGTCGTTGAATTAGATTTTTGGCTACAAGTGTTGCGGTGTCTTCAAAGGTTTGAGTCATTTACCGGTAATTTACAAAACCCATAGAAGTACTTGGATAGATAGTGATTGTTTTTTATTCCATTTTTATTCCATCAGTTCGAGAGAATTTTGAACGTTTGGGGAAGCTTAAAAAAAAACAAATGTCTTGCTTCCCGACAATTGCAATTCTCATCCTCATAAATCTGAGCAGATTTCCGACCGGGAAATATTTACGCATGCTATTTCCCACTTAATGTTACTTCTCTTAGCAAACCAATGGAGTAATAATGAATATGAAATATCTCTATAGAAAACAGCCTGATAAGAAAAATGATGGTAAAAATGTTAATCCTTTAGAATTTCAACAAAATTTTACCATCAAAGATGCTGTTTATTTGCTCAAGGAAACATTGACTTACGTAAAACCTATAACAATTTCAAGAGCTTGGAACAATTTATGGCCGATTGAAACAAATGCAACTAAAGAAGAAACAATGGACGAAGCTTCTAATTCGTTGAATTTGCAAATTAACAAACAAGGATTGCAGAATCTAAACGAAACACAAAAACTTGCGCTTGAAGATGATTCACTGAATATTCTCACTTTGGATCACTTAAAAGAATGGATAAATAAAGAAGGCTAATGAATTACAAAAGAATTCAACGGTAGAATCTCTTCAAAATGATTTGGATTGTCAGGAAATAAAGGAAAAATCAAATTCTTCCGAAAATGGTAAAAAATATGAAGTATGATGAAGAAGACTGGGACTCAGTAAAGAAATCTATTGATGACGTCATCAGATTCATGGAGAAAAATATACAAATGCTCGTCATTTGCAGAAATGCCGTATTTAAAGAAAAAACCCAAAAAACTAGAAAAACGAAAAGTAAGCGAAAATAAGAAAAGAAATAAGAAATACATTTGAAAATAGAATTTATTGAGCATTAAACATTGCAAATTAATATTTACTTTCATGAGATACTAAATAATTTTTCATATATTGTGACAAGGTCTTGTGTTTTTGTTAAGTTATATTCCACATGCCACATTATATCCGAACCTGTCCTCATATCCGAACTACTCTCAAATTCGGATATGAGGACAGGTTCGGATATGATGTGGCAGTTCGGATATGAGATAATATTTATTGACCAATGAACTTATTCGTTTAATAAAATCTAACTTTTAATCTTTTCGGAGCTCGTATTAGTTCGCAGAAATTAGTTTTTCAGTTTTCCGTAAATCTTTGACCGAGGTTGTTTGTTCGATCGTTGTTATACAAGCTGAAATTCTCAAATCTTATTGAATTAATCACATTTTCATATATTTATTCGAGTATACAAAATTACAAAAAAAAGGCTTAGCGATGTTGAGTTAAGAAACACAAAAACATACGAACTGAGTTATTGTCAACACATATTTTAGCAGTAGTATTAATGTAGGTATCCTTAACTGACTGCGGGCTTGCTGCTACTAGGAAAGTACACGCATGCATAAAATACGTAAATACGCGACACACACATTCTCATATGGAGACACATTGTGTTTATTCTATACTACTGCAAGTGAATCGATTGTATTGCAAAGAAAGACAAACAAAAATATTTTTGTGCGAAGTTGTTTCACAGAGATTCTTTGTAATTCATTTCTTTCAATTTGAAAGAAAACTAATTCTCAATAATAAAAATGTATTTAAATTTGTAGGGACGTATCGCGTTATTTCTTCGCTTTATCCACGGCTATTCCTCTACACACGTGATGAGACATTCTCTCGTTGGATTAATGAAGCCCTATGAAACGCTTGAATGACTAATCTTTGCTTTGTATGACTCAATATTGCAAGCTGGTGCTTCATAATATTCGATACTTTTCTGTTGCCTCTAGTCTCATTTTTCATCTATGAAGAGGTTGCCCAATATTCCCTGTCATATAAGAAGACCGATATTTCATAATGATTCAGTACTATTTTCTCTGTTTCTAACGAATTTTCTTGTTTCTTCATACTTTGTTTAACTTTTTGAAGGCATCTTTCCAATGCGCCTTCGGATTTCAGTGTCTCATTTTACGTCCGCTTTTTCTTAAAAGACATTCTTCTTTATGTACTATGTCCCTTCAGGACATAGGCGATCATGGCTCTCCACATATTCCTGTACCTTGTAGCTCTTAATAAATTTTGACTATTGCCCTCGAACCCTGTCCTGTCATCCATTTACTCAAGCCATGTTACGCGCTGTTTTCCTCTGTCGCTCTCTCATTTAATCTGTCCTGTGAGTATCAGATTTACAAAGCATTCCTTCCTCATTAAGTACCCCAGAAATTGAAGCTGCCTCTTAAGTATACGTTTCCTTTTTGGTTGCATTCTATCTAAAACCTTGTCGTTCAAGTCTCATTTATTGCTATATCGAGGGACTGATATCACGTAGCAATTCAGTACTTATTTCTTTGTTTCTGACGAAGTTTTCCTGTTACTTAATAGTCTGCTTAGCTTTTGGAATGCATCTTTGCCTATTCCAATACGTCTTCAGATTGCACTTCTCATCCACTGTTAGAACTTTTCCCAGATATTTAAAATTTTGTACTTGTTTGATTTTAGTATCCTCAATTTGTAATTTGCATCCTTTTGCTAACAACTATGCATTTTGTCTTTTTTGTAGTTTATATTTAGTCCTTTCTTCTCGCTTTCCTTCGGCAGAACATCAAATTCTCTAAGAATTGCCTTGCTGTAGAGTTTGAATAAGAGGAGGCACGGCAGATTAATGGATAGCGGCTCGTATTGAGGTTCGAATTCCAGTCGAATCCATTACATTCACTTACGTGTTAATACCCATGGGAAAGGTATGAATACCCTTTTTCTCCACCCAGCTATAAGTAAATAGCAGGACAGACCAGGTTTTATAGCCTTGCAACTGGTCTAGGAAAAAGGCAACAAAACCTGATCCTCTAGGTTCGGGGTTATGTAGTAGGCTAATAAACAACTCGCTTAAACAAAACTGGATTTTTATGACTGGTAATATTTTTCCTTCAAAAATATATTGCTGATAATATTTACAAAAATGTAATGGTGATAATATTTTTTCCTCAAAAAATATAATAATAAATAATAATAATAAATAATTTGTCAAAAAATAATATTTTTTCTTTAAGAATGTATTGCTGGTATTAAAATCTATTTTTACACTTTCATGATGTTTTGAACCCAGTTTAGGGGTTAACAATTTGCCTATAGTTGCGACCCTAACAGGTGCTACCACTCCGGGTTAGGGTGGACCTGAGAACACCAGAAATTAAGAGGTGGTTCCATGCTCCTCGAAATCTCCTGAACAGAGGCCTTGCTGTCTGATTTAGTTTATCGTCTTACCCAGGACGCGTATGTAGTTTATCGTCTTACCCAGGACGCGTATGTCATTTATCGTCATACCCAGGACGGTAGGAAGTGGAGATTGTACTGATAACGAAGGAAGGACTATTAACCTTTGCATTGAAGATGTTTAGCGTATAGTGTTCAAGGGAGTTGCCATATGCGAGTCTGTTCCATGAGGTGGCAATTCTTGGAACGAAAAAAAAAACTGACTTTTCTGATACAATGGCATCTTATAAATTTAGGTTTCAACTTGTTTTATTCTGACTTTATCTTTCTGTCTGTGCATTTGTTTGTTTCTCGTCGACCAGTTTGTTCAATGTCAAACTCTCTGCCTCGGCAGAGAACTACCCGGATGAGGCTTTGCCAGTGAGGTAGACATGCCCTGAACCCGATTATGTGGGTTCTAAGGGAATATTTTTGGCCGACCTACGGGCTCGGAAAACTCACGGTAAACTCGGCCTTGTGCCACATACAACCTACGTGGGGGGGTCTGTTAAATATAACAGTTGACCAGATTGTTCATCTGTCGAACTCTCTGCCTCGAGCAGAGAGGAACCCGGTCGAGGTTTGTGGGGGGTGTTAAATATAACAGTCGAATAGATTGAACGCTAGGTCAACAGACACACACTCACTCGTCGTGTAATACTCTTCTCTCTTTAAGGTGCATTTGTTTGTTTCTCGTCTGCATTTACACTATTTTAGCATCACACCAACGAAAGATATAAGCAGTTTTAAGTGCGTTCAATCCTGAAAATGGTGACCCTCACAAATAGGTGACGAATTTTACAACAGTTAAATAAGTTCTATTGAAATTTCAGCTTAAACAAAATGAAAAGGAAAAAATTAACGCGAATAGAACCATAGATGCATTTGACAACGTGTATGCACCATATGGTAGACGTTTGGCTTTAATCGCCTTCAATGCTGAAAATGTCGATTCGCGCCAGTAGGTAGTTGTACGGTGGGGTGATCGCTAAATCGGGTATGTAGAAAAAAGAAGAGAGAGAAACAAAAAAGTGACTAGAGGGTTCGCCGGCAAACCAGCTGTTCTTCTTCGCCGTTGGTCGCCTCAAAGAAAGGAATTGCAGGACTCCTGTTCTCGGCCGTTACACAAGGCAGTCGTGAAACGGACATCCAAATCAAACGCGCCTACTTCAACCGCCTCTTGGTCTGCCAGTCTATTCGCACGTCCGACTCTGTTTCACTAAGTCCACCGAAAATGACTCGCCTTCTGCTGTGCCGCTGGCGCCTCGCCTTTTTATACTAGTCCGACACTTCTCAAATTTTCATGTGTGCTGGCACAATCACATTTTGAACGAGACAGGAGCGTACTAATCGCGTCCCCGACAGCAGCCATGTTTCCTTTTAGATTTATCATGCAAGCAAGACACGTTAGCGCACGTTTCGAGCTCCGTGGTAAATCATCACAGGGTATATTAGAGATTCTGCTTTCATTCACACACACACACACACACACACACACACACACACACACACATATATATATATATATATTACTTGAATCATTCATACAAAAAAACAGATATAGAAGTTAATGATTTAAATGGCGAGAATACATCTTCGCAAACAAATAAAGTACATTAACCCCTAACCTGTATATGAATGTTATGATCCCTGTTTATATATATATATATATATATATATATAGGGAGAGAGAGAGAGAGAGAGAGAGAGAGAGCGAAAGGCGAAAGGAAAATTTATCTTAGCTCATGCGTTTCGTTTTTTGATGGACTTTATCAAGACAAATATGAAGATTTTTATTTAGCAAAAGGTATTTATAAACAAATGTAAAAATGTTGAATATTAACAGTCGACCAGATTGTTCAATGTCGAACTCTCTGCCTCGGCAGAGAGGTACCCGGATGAGGCTTTGCCGAAGGGTAAAGTTTCGTCCGGGGAGGTAGACAGGTCCTGAACTCGATTATGGCTCGGTAAACGCACGGTAAACTCGGCCTTGTGCCACATACATCCCTTGTTCGGGGCGGGGGTTGTTAAATATAACAGTCGACCAGATTGTTCATCTGTCGAACTCTCTGCCTCGAGCAGAGAGGAACCCGGATGAGGCTTGGAGGGTAACTGTTAAATATCAACAGTCGAATAGATTAAACGCTGGATCAACCGACACACACTCACTAGTCGTGTAATACTCTTCTGTTGAACTTACTGTTTAATATATGCATATATCTGCAACACTTGTTTTGTTATTTCTGTAACCATTTACTTGGTTGCAACAAAAGGAGTGATGCTCGAGCTGTGAAATCTTGCATGCATTAATTTTAATTTCTTATGAATAATTTCATTGTTTCTTTTCCATGTAAAAATGATTGATTGCTTGGTTAATTTTGTTTAATGGCACATCAACACCTCTATGAGTTATTTAATGCCGAAATCTAGATATTTTGAACACAATTTTATCGCTTCAACTAAATATATTTTAAACGAAATGGTATATCTACTGATAAAATGTATTTTTGTTTTTTTTTCTGCTATAAAATGTATTATTGATAAGTCTACAACAAATTGTATTGTTAGTCATTTTACTTTAAAATATTATTTTGATCATTTTACTAGTATATGTTGTGACGTACGCAGGTCGTTAATGATTAAGTATAACTAAAGATTTCAATGTTAAGACAAAACAATATTTAATTAGAACCGAGAATTAAATACTGAACAAGAACAAGGAGGTAAAAATCAGCCAAAGATAATTAACCATTTCAGTGAATACCTTGCTAGTAGCGAGGCTCGGTTTAACGTCCGGTAAATCCTAAATCAAAACCCAAATCATCGACGCACAATAATTCACACTAATTCGACTGGATAGTTCCACTCAATTGTCACTCGATTATCACTGCAATCAGTAGCCTGACACCATTATTTATACACCTGGCAGAAAACATATATTCATAAGTCCAGAGTGTCACGCTCGAACCTCGGTGTCTGTAATTACTCATCTTCTTCCTATATGACAAATATCAATCGTTATCTCCTGTATTCTTAATTCTTTTTCTTTTATTATTCTTTTTCCTTAATAATGTTTTTCTTTTTCTTCTGCTTTTTTCATACTCAGTACCTCCCCTTGCGCACCGTTTTGCTTGGGGGTGAAAAATGATTTTTAAAACATCTATGAGCATCAGACAAGCGAAATGTGACAGAAATCATAACGGATATAGGAACAGGAAAAACAGGCTTATAGAACCTAAGCAATGTATTACGATATAGGAAAGTTCTGTTAGACTGAAAAGAAACGGGAGCTGAAATGCTGTGAGATATCTGTTTTGACATTGAAAACACAAAAAATTGAATGACAAAATAAAAAAAAAACAAATACATTAACAAATATGGTGGCCTCAATTTTTGGGATGCAAAGGGTACTGAGTTTATAGAGTACCTTCAAAAAGGCATTAATCAAGGGTAATATGCCAACTTGCTGAGATATCAAAACCAAACGGCCAGGAAAAATAACGAAAGGGTCTTTATGAGGACAATGCTCCAGAACACAAGTCCTTGGTTTCAATGGTTTTTGTGCGTGACTGTGGCTTTGAACTAGTTGATCAACCGCACTATTCGCCTCATTCCCCCGCCCCTAACTACCATCTGTTCCCCAACATAAAAAAACACATTCCTGGAAACTCTTATCGCAGTGATGATGATGTCACATCTTCTGTTGATGATTTTTTTTTTTAACTACAGGATGAAAGATTCTTTACCAATGGGATCCAAGCACTGCAACATCCAGGGAAAAAGTGTGTGGGTCGCGAGGAGGATTTTGCTGGAAAAAAAAGACTTATTTAGTCACATTCCATGAGAGTATCTTGGTCTGTCTATGAACTTTTCAACCGACATTCGTAACTCTAGTTTTTAGTTTAATGTTTTGGATTTGTGTCAGCTTGCGGTGTTGGCCCAAACTACCCCTAGTACAGTCAGTTGTATATTCATTTTCATTATTAATAGCGTGTGCATACCTCCCGATAAGTAAACAGCCATATGGTTTCCATTTAAACTCTATCCTGAAAATGTCAATTCCCGCGAATACAATGGGTTGGTGAAAACCTCTCGATTCACCTCTCTGTAGGGAGATCGGCCCACTCAAATTGTCCTTTTATATTGCAACGTGACCTATTTACAGTCTCTTTTATAGAGGAACGATGAAGTAATGGTTAGCGGCTCGGATTGAGGAATCGACTTCTAGTCCAGTTCGTTTTATGACCTGCAAATGACCTGAGGAAAGATATGAATCCATCTATTCTACCCGCCACCAAGCTATGGGTGAATAGTAGGACAGTCGTAGTCCTATAGCCTTGGGTGGCAACCGGCTTAGGAAAAGAACAACTCTAAATTCAAAACCTATGGGTTAAGTTGTAGAGCACTCTCAGCTCTGTAACCATGATTGGCAACCAGTCTAGGCGAGGGACAACTTTGAATTCAAAACCTATGGGTTAAATTGTAGACCAATTTGATCTCTGTAGCCATGGTTGGCAACCAGTCTAAGAGAGAGACAACACTGAATTCAGAACCTATATGTTAAATTGTAGACCAATCTGATCTCTGTAGCCATGGTTGGCAACCAGTCTAAGAGAGAGACAACTCAGAATTCCAAACCTATGGGTTAAATTGTAGACCAATCTGAGCTCTGTAGCCATGGTTGGCAACCAGTCTAAGAGAAAGACAACTCTGAATTCAAAACCTATGGTTTAAATTGTAGAGGACTCTGAGCACTGTAGTCATGGTTGATAATCATTCTAGGAGAGAAACAATTCTGAATTCAAATCCATATTCAGCCCTACCGAAACACTTACCGTATTTTGCTGATTATAAGACACATTTTTGTCTTATAAAATATCTACATTAACTTGTACTTCTTCTTTTACATATATCGCATCTCATTCCTCATATCTGTTTGTTTCAGATACAAGATTTGTACAGAAATTGAATTTTACATTCTCACTTGGTAGAGTCTTACTGTTTTGAGAAATTATATTATATCATTCACTTTTACTTTCTCGAACAGCTTATACATATTGTTTATATTATCATGTTTTTGTCTTGAGAGAGCAATATCTGAGCAATCAGTTAATATATGTTTAATAAAAAAAATTTTGTTTGCTTTCTGAGATAATGATTTGACTTAGCTCGATTGCATAATCCTCTGCAGTGGAAATAGAGCTTCCTTTTGGGAGTTTTTTGTGGGGGGTGGATATTTTAGCTCACTGCTGCACATCCTATCTTGTCCTCACATTTCGACCAGTCTCCATAGATAGGTCTATGGTTAGGGAAGTTTGCTAAGTACTAAAACTTATCCTGGAATGTGAGTGGGTGTTTTTTTTTTGTTTTTTTTTTTGTTTTTTTTTGTTTTGGGAGATTATGGAATTCTAGCAGAATTCGAGTGGAATTCTACAGTCTTTGCTTGTATATTTGAGAGTATGGTGACTAACTCTTCAGTAATCGATTTCGCTCTGAGGCCGTAGGGTTGTATAGCATTATCTTTTGGCCGGTTTAGATCGCAGTAATTCAGTTCAAAGGTACTGCTGTAAGCTGGGTTAGTTGGGCATGATTTTATTTTTACATAGTACTGTAGTGCCAGTTTAGTGCGTTATAAATCTGGAGATGTTTTATTAACTTCTGTGTATAAGTTCTGCACTAGGACTAGAGATGTTATGAAAACCCTGAGTACTAATCTGAGGCCTTGATGAAAGGTTGCATTAAGAATTTTTAGGTACGACTTTCTGGCCGCCCCATATGAAACTAGTGCAATTCAGTTTTGAGCGAAATAGTTATCTGTAGAATTTGATTAATGTTAGTCGATCTGTTCCTCATTTAGTATGGGCCACTACACGCAAAAGTTGTAGGGTTTTGCTACATTTTATTTTCAGATATTTTAGATGGGTAATGAACATTATTATTTTTTTTAATCAAAGATAATGCCTAGAAACTTGTGTTGTTCCACTACTGGGATTTCTGCTACGTTTAATTTTAAACATGGGTCATTGTGCAATTTTCTTAATTTGCAGAAATGTCGGCTTTTGGTTCTCTTTTTGGAAAACATAAACCCATTTTCAGTGGCCCATTTGTGTATGTTATTTAGACATTGTTGGAATTGTCTTTTAATGGTATTCATAGGTCGAGATCTGTACAATAATCAGAAAATCGTCGACATAGAGAATCCATCTCACTCCTAAGCTTAGGGAGTGAGATGGAGTTAATTTTTACGCAAAAAAAAGCGACACCGAAAGAATGTTTCTTTGTGGAACCCCTTCTTCTTGATCCTGCAGTTCCGATAGCGTACTTCCTATATGGACTCGAAGCCTCTTGTCTTTCAGGAAATTCTCTATGAACTGAATCAGCTTTTCTTTTAGACCCAGCTGCTCATGAAGATCTTTCAAGATAGCAAATTTCCATGTTGTATCGTACGCCTTTTCAAAGTCAAAAAACACTGCCATGAGATACTCTTTCTTAATAAAGGCTCCCCTTACAAATATTTTGAGGGATACTAAGTGATCCATGGTACTTCTTTTTTTACTTAAAAAGCACACTGGTAGTCACTGACTGGGTCGTTAGTTTCCAGGTACCAAGTCAACCTGTTGCTGACCATTCTCTCCATAGTTTAATATAAGCAGCTCGTTAATGTTATCGGGTGGTAGTTAATAGACTCTCCCACCTATAATAAGTAGTAGTAGTAATTGTAACGAGTCTGTCGCTAAGTCGCTCAGGGAGTTGGTCAGTCAGTCGATGTCGGACGACCGTTAGTCGGATACTAAAAGTATCAGTGACCACCACTAGATTTCTCTGCATCATTACCTATTATATCAAGTTCCTAACGTTTTGGACGTCGAACCTATTTTAGGACCGACTTAGTGAAATACAAGCCTCCACTGTGAAACTACTCTACAACACTTGACGACGAGGATTCGAACTCATACGGAGGGGGAAAAAATCGTACTCTACAACACACTCTTTCCAGGATAAGGATGATGAATGACTGTCTCTCCATCCCTGGAAAGTTGCAACTTGTCTATATATTTTAGTAACAGTTGTAATAATTTGTTGGGTAACTGTTTTATGAATTGATAGTGAATATCATCTGGTTCCACAGTTGTATTGTTGGCTTTAAAGATTAATTTAGTTCCTCTATGGTGAATGGTAAGTTATAGCTCTCAGCGTTATTTGATTTAAAGTTTAATTTTTATTTTTCCGATTTTTGTTTGAGCTTCAGAAATTGTTGGCTACAAATCTTGGCAGATGAGTTTTTTATGGGATTGTTTTAGCTAATTGATAAGTGATATCCTTTTTGATGGTTATTTTATAGTTATTTAACGAGAGATGTTTTATAGCGTTAGAATTATGTTTACCAACTATTTTCCTTCTCATATTCCCTACAGATTTTGTTTTTGTGATAGAATTAAGTCTGCTGACGTAGTCTTTCCGAAATTGTTTTTGGCTTTCTCTAATAATTTTCCGTGCTTTTATACGAAGTTGCTTAAATTGTAACAAATCATAGGTTGAAGGCTGTTTGCTGAAATCTTTCAAAGCTCTTCTTCAGAGCCTGATAGCTTCCTTATACTAATCATTGAACCAAGGTCTATTACGTTATTTTTTTTTTTTTTTTTTTTTGTACTGAACTTTTTGGAACGCATTCCTTTGCAATACATATAAGGATTTCCACTAACTGTTCTAAGTCTTTGATGCATTTAACTCCTGTTAGTTTATCAGAACACTGGTTTTTAAATTCATTCCAGATCGCTCCACCTAATTTCCAACGGAGATGATTTTTATCATTATGTTCTGAATTTTGAAAAACACTTGGCAAGTGATCATTACCGCGTGTGTCTACCAGAACCTTCCAAACGAAATTCATATAGATTGATGGATCACATATGGATAAATCTATTGCAGAGTAGCTATCAGTAAATAGAGTTATGTAAGTCGAAGTTTTATTGATATAAGTACATAAATAATTGTTTATAATTGTTTCTAACGTCCTTCCCTTTTGGTTTGTGTCATAATGCCCCATATGGTGTTTTGACAGTTAAAATCACCAAGTATGATAAAGCGTGCCTTATAATTTCATGAATTTCTGCTTCATTTACTCGTTCATTAGGTGGGCTATATACCGAGAAAATGTTTATTAGCCTATGCTGGGTTTATTTTAACAGCAGTCGCCTGTAAAGTAGTTTTATTCATTTTACATTGGGGTACATCATTCCTAACTAGGATAGATATACAGACAGATGCACGAAATCCAGTGTCATGTGTATGGTTGGATTGCTGGTATTCTTTTATATTCACTTTGTAACCTTGCTTAAGGAATGTTTCCTGAAGGCAAACAACTGCCGGTGACAGGTATGTTATTAACAGAATCAGTTAATTTATACTTGCCTTTATTCCACGACAGTTCCATTGAATTATCTTATGCATGGCAGTTTAAACGTTTTCGTTTTTTTTAGCTTATGTGTTTTTCATTTCTTTTTCCTAGGTTTTCATTTTGGAGGTTTTAAACATTTGAAGGTTGTGGCTTTCCACCTCCATCTTTTCTAGTTTGTCAAATCGGTTTTGCGTAGGAATTTGGTCATTGTGGATTCCCGGCTTTTGTTTGGCTGATTCTGTTCTTTTAGGAGATAAGCTTTTTGGTTTGGCTTTCCTGGGTATTGGTTGACGGATAGGAGATTGTTGTGACTTTTCTTTAGTAGGAGAATTGGTATTTTTGGTAGGAGTGGTTTGTGTTTGAGTTGTCGTTTTGCTATTTGTTTTATTTATTATTTCAGTTTCTTTCATTGTCCTTTTGCGGTTCAGCACCATTTTCTTGGAATTTAGACTTTTGGGGTAAGTTTGAATCATTTGGTTCCAAATGTACGATCTTTAGTCTTATTTTTGCATAGGAAGGGCCTTTCATGTAACCTTCTACTACTTGCTTTGCTTCTGAAAATGAGATTTTACTAGCCGCATGGCCCGGCGTTGCCCGTGCTTGATTCAAAAATCGTACGACTCATACAGCAATCGCTATCACTTGACTTAAAATATTTTTTTACCTTCCTTGCCTTTAAAGGAGTGCCCTTTGCCGTGCTGATGTTGCTACATGCCTTACTTCTTGCCTATCTCAAACTGCGAATTTTTCTAAGCTCTATACTAAACATTAAATCTGTTACGAAAAAAAGAACTAAACAAAATGAACACAAAATGATCAGCTTTAAAAAGGACTCGTAACTGGAAAAACCGAACGAAAAAAAGAATGTTAACAACAAATACTTTTTCACACCCAACCCAGTTCTGCGGAATCAGAATCAACGTTGAGTTTAAGCAAGCGAATGAGCCAATTGGAGTAAAATGCCATGCAGATTTAAATTTTTCCACTTGTAACGAATGCAGCTATCGATTTTTTTTTCATGCTATCATGCTAGTTAACATTCGTGTCAGTCAGTTGTTTGCTCTCACGCTGGCCAATAGAATCTTCCTACCTATTCGTGGCAGCCAGCTATAGGTTCTCACTCTGGCCAATAAAAATGGCCGCAAACTACATGAAAACTGGCGTAGAAGCATGAAAAAATCGATTATTTCCACTATCGATGGGAGTTGGGAAATGCAAAGTCGGTCTTGGCCCTCCCAATAACTTGGAGCATGTGCATGTAAATATTGGTGCAAATCCGTCGAAAATTGCGGCCGTGCATTCGTTACACACACAGACACACACACACACACACACACACACACACACACACACACACACATCCTGCCTTTTATCGATAGAGATATATTAAGGGCACTATTGTTTGAAAAAAAATCCGATGAATAATTAATTCGCAATTTGAATTGTTTTAATTTTTAATTAGAATAATTTATGAAGTTTCAAATCTTTTAAAAATCTGCTTTATTTTGATCCCTTTAGATGATATCGTTATTATTTTTTAAAAGAATTTTGATTTTTTTGTATCTGTATAAACGTCCCTATTCTTGTAAATACGGATATTCATACGCGACATTATCAGAAAATAACAGCGATAAATAGACTTAATTTAAAGCCAAAGTATCTAAAATTCAATAGAACATAAGATTATGGGAAATATTTTGCTAAATTTTTGAGATTACTGTTTCATCGTGAACCTGGGACTGACTCTGATACGACTACCCTGGACCTCATAAGATGGGACGCTTTATATTGGACGAGTTCATAGAGTCACCAGGGGTGTACTCTTTACTTCCACGACGGTTTCGAAGTTTTTGGTTCCGATGGTGATGGAACACAGCCCGTTGGTTCGTTCTTGAACTTGTGTTTCAAACGATTTAGGCTCAAATCCAGTGGATTTCAGTGTAGTTTTCAGTTGGTCCTTATATATTCATTGAGGGCAAACCTGTGGACTTGACGCGGAAACCTTGACTCTTCTATCATTCCTACATCTCCTGACCATCAAGGACCCTGTTTCATGATTCAATACTTTGAATATTTGCTCTTTCACACACCTGAAGCAAGTCCCGGCAAACAGAAGTACTAAACTTGATGAAGAGAGAGAGAATAGCAATGAGAAAAAGAAAGAATGAGAAAGAGATTTTCATAAACTGAAAGGAAAATAATTTAGAATTCATATAGCACCCTTAAATGCTGGTTAATATTTACTGAATAATGCGAGTGAATGAGGGACCGTACCTGTGAAGCCAGGAAGCACAGAGAAGGCAACGTGTTGATGGACACTCGTCCTGTACTCGAGTGAGTAACTTAATGATACACGAATCCACCATGTACAGGTCCTGTCCCCTAACCAGTGAAGATGGATTCAAACTGACGCCATATAGACATCGCTAAATACATTCCCTATGATTATTATAATTTTAAATAATATAAAAGGTTGAAGCCTTTATTATAATGACCAAGTGTTTCCCAACAATATGTCGTACGTGTTTAGTAATATTGTGAATTTGAAATTAATCAAAAATTACTTTAAAATGCATTAGCCTATTTCTCACTGTTTCTCGATGAACCCCTAGCGACCTCTAGTGGGACCCTAGGTTTCCGGGGACATGATTAAGAAACACTGCATTAGACAATAGACACACAACGGGGATGCATCAGATGCATCGAAGACCTCTGTCATAGTGGGTCATAGTAAGCGTTATACAAGCTCTCCATCTTTGGAATCAGTGGGAGAGTTTTCTCAATTATGATGTTCCTTTATATGTCCTATCCCCTAACCAGTGAAGATGGTTTCAAACTGACGCCATTTAGACTTCGCTAAATACATTCCCTGTAATAATTATAATCTTAAATAATATAAAAGGTTGAAGCTTTTATTATAATTACCAAGGGTTTTCTAACAATATGTCGTGCGTGTTTAGTAATATTATGAATATGAAATTAATCAAAAATTACTCAAAAATCTGTCTATGTTAATTTAATTAAATGTTACTCCAATTAAGAACAAACTCGTGAACAGAGCGACTCTCTATCAAATATCATATCTTTTGCGCTTGCATTTTTATAAGGTGATTTAATCTCTATATTTGTAACATCTATGCATCAGTAGAAGTAAGTATGTTCGTCTATCGTCCGGTTCACACTCCACCCCGAACATTAATAGAGGTTCATCCCTTGTTTCCTGTTTAGGATTTGGTTTCCGGTTCTTTATAAAGTATTTTAATTCCCTTTCACTCCCAGTTGCCCCTTGCTTTGAACGACAGAAACGCCGTCAATGTGACAAGAAATGTGAGGACATTAGTCCGAACAGTGTCATTAGTGTAAATAGTTAAAATACCTCATCTCCTCATTGGGAGAAGACGCCCGGTTCCGCAGAACCTAACCCTTTGTTAGCACCTCCATCATTGCGTTAAGACTAAAAGATAAAAAAGACTCAAAAATGCATTATCTTATCACCGGATTCTTGTGAAAAACCCAGCGACGATTTACGGATCTTTAAGCTTCCAAGGGACACTGCTCAAAAATATAACTCAGCGCCAACTGTCGGAACAATAACCTTCCACTCATATTTAAACCAAGAATAAAATTACGAAAATGAAAGAAACCAAAAGTAACACGTAAACCGGTATGCGACGAAAGGACAGTCTAGTTTGCAAACAAATATAATCTGATGTAGTTAAGAACAAATATAAAAGGTTAAAAGAGATTAAAAGTCATGCATTTTCGCTGACCCGTTGCGCTATATATACGTATTTTTTTTTTTTTTTTTGGAAGGGTTAAAATTCATGTAAAAATTTCAGGGATCTCACGGTACATAAAGTCGACGTATACACGAATATATACAGTAATATAATTGGCTGAAGCTTTTATTAGAATAAACAAGGATTTTACAACAATATGCCGTACGTAGATAGCAAAATTACGAATATAAAATTAAAAAAAAAAATTACTCAAAAATGCATTAGCCTATTTATTACTGTTTCTCGTGGAACACAGAGCGACCTCTTGCGGAACAATAAAACACTACTCTAAAACATAAGCAAGAACCTACTGTCGGAACGCAACCTAAACTAAAGTACAAAAGAAAAGGACGGTCTAGTTTACAAATATATATATGCTGATGTAGTTAAGAACAAATATATGAGGTTAGAAGTAATGAATAACTCAAAATAGAAAACCTTAAGGCATTGGTTCCCAAATTTCTTTTTCATTGGGCCACATTTTCGGAATGAATATCTGGGCCACATTTTCGGAATGAACATCTGGGCCACATTTTCGGAATGAAATTTGCTCGAGCCTCACTAAATCTTATGTGACAAAAAGTATATTTAAAAATAAAAAGAACAGAGAAAGGATTAAAGGGAGATAACTGCGGATACAAAGGCAGACAATTATCATTGATAACTCTCTCCTCCAATTTGTGGACCCTAGTTACTATATTCTTAATCTTACTTATTACGCAGATTGTGTGTGTGTGTGTTTCGTTTATATATTGGATCGAATTTCCTACATTTTTCAACTGATTTCAACAAAACTTCACAGGACTACGTAAAATTACCTTGGAAATAAATTGGAAAAACAATTGTTTTTGCATGAAATCAATTTCAAAACACGATAAAACACGATTCTGTCGCCAGAATGAAATGGGGGGGGGGCAACTCATATCGAGTTATACTTATAAAACCCAGGTTGTTTGTGTGTGTTCGTTTATATATGGGATCGGATTTCCTACATTTTTCAACCGATTTCAACAAAACTTCACTTTTTTTTGGCAGGTAGTGTTTCTTATTGTCTTGCACACTTTTTTCTTTATTTTTACGTTCAGAATGCTTTAAAAATTCCATTTACAAGACAATTGTTTATAATAAAATTTTATTCAATTCATAACGTTTTTGTTTGAGTTTGGGTTTGACCAATTCGTAAAAAAAAAAAACAAAAAAAAAAAAAAAAACTAATTAAGACATGCGTGTCCGTCAACCTTAAACAATAATCTTTGTCAATTTTATTTTTCAGTCTTTATGATGGTCGATACTTGATCTATCTCTTACTGTTACATCCCCGGGCAACGCCGGGCTCTACTGCTAGTACTTGATATAATGCAAGAATATCATAATGATAAAATCAGTCAATAATTATTTATATCTATTTATACTTGGACTCCTGCATGCAATTACAAGTAATCCATAATAATATTTTAAATTTTGAAATCATATTTATTTTTGGCATATGAATTTTTTTAAATTGTTTCTAAATTTTTGATTGTCTTTCAATCATTCCACCTCACCTGCTTATCCTCTTCCGCCGGACCTATGAGGCGTGCCGCGCGGTTTGGTAAACACTGTCTTAAAGGAACTACTAGTTCCAGAAGAAATATTTCCTGCTAATGCAAAAGATAGGAAACAAAACGAAGCAAATGACGGAGTTTATAGGAATTCGAACAAGGCTCTTGTAGTTGATATCCCAAGTCGCTATCCACTGGGTATTGCACATCCACCGAATGACAGATAAAATATTTCGTGCTTATGAAAAGTCGCGTGAAATTCAGAAAGGGAACAATTCTAACCGAAAAAAAAAAACTATTACAAGATAAGAGAGCAACTTAACCTCTTCAAGTCAAAGGTCATGTGTTATCTTTTTTTTCATCCTCATAATCTTCTCTTTCTACAACTTTTTGTTACTTTCACATCACACACTTCATTAAGAATCACCTACATTTCAAAATAAATGCCAACTTGCCTGAAAAACTTTGACACTTAAAACAAAAACTGACAGGCCTTATTTTTCGTAAAAGCTAACGAAGTCGTAGAAAAGGGACACAACTCTCAATACCTCATCTCATTCTGCTATATAATTTAAGGGACACAACTCTCTAACTTTCAATAGCTCATGTTCAAATGAAGAAAAACTGTTCTCTAATTACAGTATTTCAAAATACTCCAGCTATGAGTAAATAGCAGGGAAGACTGGGTTCTATAGCCTTGGATGGCAACTGGTCTAGGAGAAGGAAAACTCTGAATTCAAAACCTGCGGAGGGTGAATGGAGTCTCTCTGAGCCTTGGTTGGCAATCCATTTAGTGATGGTGTCACGATAAAAAACACCCTTGATAGCCCTAGCAAAGCATCAAGTATTCAGCTATTTGACAAGATTATGAACTACACCAATCAAAATATTAGCTCTGACAGATAAGGAATACTGGAAAGGTGTAGTGAGTTCAATCTCGACTGAGGCCGCAAGATAATGATTTCAAAATAAAACTGTCCATGTCTTCAACATTAATCCTAGAGGCTGTGGTATCAGGCCGACTCCGTAAGCAAATTAAAAACATTCCGGGCCGGGTTCCAGACCCACAATCCTGAAATTTTGGATTCCAAAGTTTTCATTACTGCGATTGTCTTCAGTAATTTTTTGCAACGAAATTTTTTGTACGATAACAATTTTTATAACTTGGAAATAAATTTGGGAATAATCGAAATGAATTGCGAAATCCAGCGAAAGTCACGCATGTACGGAAAGTAAGAACCTACATACATCAAACTGTATTTAAATTAAGTGACATTAGATAAATTATCGTATATGCAATACTAAAATGCAGCGATCAGTTTTAAGTTTTTCTGTAGTTTATTGCGACCTATCTCATCTAGTCCTTCCTACCTATTGCGATGAAGGCCCAATCAAGACCTCTTCTTTATGGTTGGTTCATATATTTTTGTCATTTTGTTAATATAAAATTAATCTTGTAAATAAGCACTCTAATAAATAAATAATGTTTAATATGTTTTGTTTTTTTTATCAATGCTGAAGAATAAAGAAAATGTATGAATCCGATTTCATATATACAGGTTTTATTAAAATTTTAATCATCGCTTTTTAAAACGAGGGAGTCAAAAGTGTATAGAGTAATAACGGTGTCAGCGGGATAGTCGTCCTTTTGACACACCGTACTTTTGCGGATACGACGGTCGAACCTACTGAACCTAGCCATGTGAAAAACAGGTTGGTGGAGTGAAATTTAGAACTCGAAGTTACTATCTCCCCTAACCTGAAGAAAAGCAGAAAATTTCATGAACATTTTCAGGGATGACATAAATTTTTTCTCGGTATGGTATCCAGAGCAGAACATTTTTAGAAATATGATACAATGATTTAAATTATGTGGAAATATTGTCATTGGTGTTGTTTACGCAACGTGAATCGTGTTGTTTAAGCACTCAATATCGCTTCCAAACCCAGGCCTGTATATAATAAACTTTTTTAAAACAGCATATTAAATACCTTCTATAGTAGAAGCCAATTCTTTTTGTTCTATGGCTTCAATTTTTAAAGACGTTTGAATTTTAAATCGAGATATATCACTAGAATAAAAATTGACACCTTCGGTTAAAATTAATGAATAGATTGAAATAAGAAACAACATTACAAATTTGGTGGCGTCCTTCCAATTGGACCCAATCAGGCTAATATAAATTAGGGGGGCGTGTGTGCTCGTTAGTGTATAGAGTGAGAAGAACAAAGCCAGGACTCGAAAAAACTGTTTAACAGCTTTTATTTCTGGTTGAAAGAGAGAGTGCAAAATAGATAGCATTTTGCAGGAAGAAAGTTGGGTTTCCAAGTCAGGAAAATCAATTCCATAAAATGTTTAATATCTTAAGAAATCACTAAATTAATTGAGTTTCTTTTTCCAGGTTTCCAGATAAGACGTTTAGCCATCTTAAAACCATTTGTCGTAAGAATCACTGAAAAGTCCTTCAGCTAGAAAGAAAATAGATTAAAATCGTTTTGTGTCAGCCCCACTGTCTTCTCAAATGAGCAATGATGAGAAGATGATCACTTAGGTTTTCATTACTACTACCAACATTCATACTCCGGCTTCCATCTTCAATATCCATACAAGTACCACCAAAAGAACAGTGTATAAGTTTAAAAAAGTGGGGGAATTAAAGCAGGAAAACTGGATTAAGTTGTTACAACATGAATCAGGATCATCATTTCAAGTAATTAATGAAAGATCAATTAGAAAAGATCCAGCTCAATTCATAAAATGTTTGGCACGTGAAAGACGAGTTTCAGATATGACAGTTCAAAAAGGAGTGAAAAAGACTTGAAAATGAAATCGTACGTAAAATGTGTGAGTTAACTTGTTATTCTAGGAAAGTAGTGAAGATCAGCTTGAATATGTTGGAAAAGGATCCTGGAATAATCTACTACACAGATGGGAAAGAATTTCATACAGAATAAGTAGACAAACAGTGGCAAGATCCCAATTCTGGCTTTTTTTTTATTTTGTTACAAGTATTTATATACAAGACAAAAGATTTTATTTGTCTTTCAAAATTTTAAAGTTCAAGAACGATTATAAATATTCATGGGTTTAGCTGTACAGACATTTTTATATAATTATGAATAAAAAATTTCTTTCATACGTATTTCTTTACAAAATACTAAATCTATAAAATAACTGCTAATATCAGTGTGTGACACTTTTTTTTAATTAAAGGAACACAACTGTCAATAGCTCATCCCCTTTTCCTATATAATAAATGCCAATGTCAGTGTGTGACATTTTTTCCACTTTACTCCTTAACCCGTAACCCAACATATCATACCATTTTGGAATCAGACAGACTCCGTGAGTCACACCGTACTTTTGCGCATACGAAAGTTGAACGCACTCAGCGGATCACCTACTGAAACAAGCCATGCGAAAAACACATTGGTGGAATGAAATTTAGAACTCGAAGATACTATCTCCCCTAACCTGAAAAAAAGCTGACGATTTCATAAACTTATTCAGGGATGCCATAAATTTTTTCTCGTAAAGGTATCCAGACCAGAACATTTTTAGAAATACGATACAATGATATAAATCATGGCGGAGTGTGGTCACTGGTGTTGTTTTCGCACTCAATATAGAGAGTATCGCTTCCAGACCCAAATCTAGATATCAGAAACTTTTTAAACACAGCATGTTGAATACCTTTTATAGTAGCAACCAATTCCTTTTGTTCTATGGCCTCAATTTTTAAAAATATCTGAATTTTAAATTGAAATATATCACTAGAATAAAAATTGAAATATTCGATTATAATTTATGAATAGATTGGAATGAGAAAGAAAAGCGGGAATGGTTTAACGATTTCGACCTTCCTAATGGGCGGCATCAGACGAAAAAATATATTGATTGGTATATTGATTTATATATATATATATATATATATATATATATATATATATATATATATATGTGTGTGTGTGTGTGTGTGTGTGTGTGTGTGTGTGTGTGTGTGTGTGTGTGTGTGTGTGTGTGTTCAGGGTGTATAAAGTGGAATAAACAAATTCAACGCTCTAAAAAACTGTTTAAAAGCTTGTATTTCTGGTTGAAAGAGAGAGTGAAAAATAGTGGTATTTTTCAGGAAAAAACTTCGGTTTCCCAATTTAACAAAGTGCATCCCACAACATATTTCATATGTAAAGAACCCGCTAAACTGATTGAGTTTCTTTTTTCCAGGTTTTCAGATAACACGTTTAGCAATCATGACGCCATTTGTCGAAAAATCATTTAAGTTATTCAGCTAGAAAAAAAAATTTAATATCGTTTTGTGTCAGTCGCACTGTCTTCCCAAATGAATTATGTTGGGAGGATAAAATATCATTGAAACTTTAAGTAATGTTATAAAAATTCCTAATTAGGCTTCCATCTTCAATGTCCATACAAGAACCACCAAGAGAACAGTGTATAAGTTTTAAAAAGTGGGAGAATTAAAGCAGGAAAACTGGATTAAGATGTCACAACAGGAATCAGGATCATCATTTCAAGTAATTAATGAAAGATCAATTAGAAATGATCCGACTCAATTCATAAGATGTTTGGCACGTGAAAGACGAGTATCAGCTATGATAGTTCAAACAGAAGTGAAAATAACTTGAAAATGAAATCGAACGTGAAACGTGTGAGATAACTTGTTATTCTAGGAAAGTAGTGAAGATCAGCTTGAATAAGATGGAAAAGGATCCTGGAATAATCTTCTTCACAGATGAGAAGTATTTTACACAGAATATATGCAGAAACAGACGCAATATCCGTATTCTGGACTCAGATTCTCACGAGAGAAACAAGAATGTCACTTTCAAGAGCAAAAACCCAGCCAAAACAATTGCTTTTGACTGTGGGGCAAGAAAATGCCATTGATCATATTTAAAAAGGATGAAAGACTGTCAGGTGTTCTCTATGATCAAATTTTGGAAAAGGTAAAGACGCAGATGCCTTTTGAACATCCTGAGGCTATAGACAATCAAAACACCAACAAGATCAATTATGCTTTCAAATTTACAATTCCAGCAGGATGGAGTTCCTTCTCACATAATTGCAATAGCTCAAAATTTACTAGGCGATGAGTTCGCGAATAGGTTTGGGCATATGGAAACTAGGACTTCCTTCAATGCCTGATTTGAACCGCTTAAACATCAACATCTGGAATGAACTAACCAGAAAAACTTCTGAAATAACCCACAGTAATGTGCAAGCCGTCAGAAATCCATCAATATGACTTGTCTAGAGAATAGTGATAAAGAATTCATTAAAAAAGCCTGTGATGCATTCAGGAAATGGGCTGAGGATGTCATTGCCAAATTCTTGATACCTTCCAGGTTGGACATGTGTCACAATTATTCTTATAGATTAAAAACACCCCCATTTAAGCATCCATTTGAACTTAATTTCAATCCTTCATGAGCTTCCAATCCTTAACTATGATTAATTAATTGGGAATATGTCATTTTCATTTATGATCGATTCTTCTGTTAAGATTGAAGAATAATTATGCATTCTTATTGTTCAAAGTCGAGTCAAGTAGCGGTACAAAACTCTTGGAGATTTCCAGTAATATATCTTTACTCATCTCTAAGATACAACGTGTCAAATCCTAATCTAACAATTGGGCAATTTTGCTGATGCAACTGCTATATATATATATATATATATATATATATATATATATATATATATATATATAATTATTTATTAAAAATATGATTCCAACGCTACATAAGAGTTCTCATGTTTCAAAACAAGAGCCGAAACCTTCAATATAATTATTTGAATTAAATTGAATTAAAGTATCAAGCTCTGTTCCATCTTCAAGCGAAATTTTTTTGGGAATAACTAATTCCTGAAATTTATGCGTTTTATAAGCATATTCATTATTAAAATTAAAATTACTATGGTAACGGCTAGAGCAATTATTTTTAAAAAAGTGGGGGCGTAAGTGTTAATTATTTGTATCAATATCTCAGTTACATTCAAAGAGGTCATGTCAGGGTAAGGTTGGGGTGTCTCAATTTAAAGCGGAAGATGACATCGTCTAGTCTGGTTAAGTGTCTATGGAATTTTTTTTTTTTTTCCTGAAAGGGTTTTGTGTATATAAAAAAACCGTCATAATTCGCGAACTTTTGTTTTTTTTTTGACGACTTCATAAAGGGTTATCTTTTTTTTTTATTGGGTAGGGCATTTAAAATTTATTATTTAGACCATGGAGTTTAAAATTTGTATTTATTATTTTATTCTTTGTTTTTTTTATGCTAATTATTCAATGCGAAAATTTGATGATGTCGGCAAAAAACCGTTAACTCAGTTCTATTGTTTAATAAACTTTTATCATTTAGAATCTTGATAATGTGTAGTTTTTCATATAAGCATAAAGGACATCCCAAGTTTTACAAGTTCTAGTTTTGTTGATAATTTTCCATTTTACTTTTGGTTTTTTATTCATTTCCTTCAAATGCCCAAACTATTTAGATAGAGATGTCTGATTTCTTTTATTTATATTGTTGAAGGAGCACTTATGCTGCCTCCATCTGTTTTTAAATTGATTCATCGTAGACCCAATGTATATCATATTAGTATTAGGACTCTCAATGAATGAGATAGCACATTGGTAAACAACAGATTATACGCGGCATTCATTTTTCAATGGGCAGTGTATATATATATATATATATATATATATATATATATATATATATACATATATATATACCTACATTTGTGCGTGTGTGTGCGTGTGTGTCGGTGTGTGTCTGTGCCAGTGTTTATATATATATATATATATATATATATATATATATATATATATATATATATGTGCGTGTGTGTGTCTGTGCGAGTGTTTGTGTCTACTGGTCAGTAGCAGGAGTCAAAAACCGCCCATCATAAAACATACTTCCAGACTTATATGATAGAGGAAGCATGCATTCTTCCTTTCTATGTCTCCTTAAATTAAGAGGGAGACATTGTGGCAGAGAAGGAATCCACTCTTTCTAACGATGTCTCCTTAACTTACGAGGAAAACATTGTTACAGAGAAAGCATACATTCTTCCTGACTATGTCTACTTAATGTATGCAGGAGACAAAGTGGCAGAGACGCCATGCATTTTATTAACTAGAAAAATATACCTGCCACAACTATCAAACTCATTATTATATTTTATCAGATTAAAGTTTAATTTTACTTGTTTTGTTTTCTTTTACTCAAAATCTATTTCTTTCTGAAAATATCTACCGAAGATGAAATAACATTTAACAAATGTGGCCGAGGGTATTAGTGGATTAAAATGTTTCAAGAGAATTTTCAATTCTTTAACGTCTTTTTATTCTTCAATAGTGGCGAAACTGGCAATGGAATTGCGGGTGAATAGGTTGTTTTTGTTATGCACGTCGGCATTCGCCAAAATATTGTGTCTGTGGTTTGGGATTCACTTACATCGTGTCAGCAGAAATCAGCCCCTTCTTAACGTAGATAAAAGCATACTTAACAGAAAATAAAACGTACACAAATAATATGAAATGCATTATAAATTTAATTATGTTGATTTATAATTTTGTGTGTATTGATGTGTGTAGTTTTAGGTTACAATTGTTTTATAGTACATGTGTTAAAGTATTACAAACCATATCGCGTGTCCGACTTCTCTCTGTGACATGGCTTGTAATACTCGATCAATTCGTGTAATAATCTGTTAGGGGACCTTACCCATAATAACATAATGGACTATTCCATACGGAATAAATACTGCGACCCAAGAGGAAGCAGGGTGAGTTCCGTCTGAAGTCTAGAGTTCCGTCTGAAGTCTAGAGTTCAATCTCAAGTCTGGAGTGAAGTCCGTCAGAAGTCTGTCAGTCAGTCAGAGCGAGCGAGTCTGTCAGTCGAGTCAGAGGCAGTCCAAAACACAGTCGGGTTCAGACAATTAATACTAAACCTGATTGTTCGTACTAACACTTTCTACTTCTCTGTATATATTCCTGTTTGTAATATATCTGTGTTATTCCATATCCGTATTCAAGTTCTTCTTTATTGCTTCTACCTTGGACTATCACCGTGGTGCAAGGAACCGGACCATAACATAATCAATCAACGTTGTCTCCGAAAAAATGCTAAATATCTATTGTTTTATAAGCTTGGAAGCAAGTGTTGTTCTTCAACAGAAAGACACACAACAATATTTTTAGATTTAAGAGTATTTTAGTAATAATAATGATTTAGTGATACAAGTCTTACTAATAAACCCATATCTAGGGGAAAAGAGATGGATTTATAACTTCCCACATGGTTATATGTGCGTAAGTGAATATAATGATCGCAACAGGAACTCGGCTCTTTAACTGGCCATACTCGGAAAAAGTGGCCAAATATGCCCTGAGATGTATAATTTTTTTACAAATTTCAGATGTAGTATTTCTGTAAAAGGACAATATGAATAAAGAGAAAAGGAAAACCTATCGACACGTTTCGTCCTTTGGCGGATTTTATTTCGCTAAAAGTTTTTATACAAATGAGAAAAACATTTATTTGCTTTTCAAAATTTTAAAGTTTAAGAACGCTCATTAATATACATGAGTTTAGCTGTACAGACATTTTTATAACATTATGAATAAAAATTTTCTTTCGTACGTATTTCTTTACAAAATACTAAATCTATATAAGAATTGCCAATATCATTTTTTGACAATTTTTTAATTAAAGGGACACAACTGTCAATAGTTTATCCCCTTCTCCTATATAATAAATGCCAATGTCAGTGTATCACTGTGTCACTGTGTCACATTTTTTCCACTTTACTCCCATAGGCCGTAGCCCAACATATCATACCATTTTCGAATCAGACCGAATCCGTAAGCAAATTAAAAACATTCCAGGCTGGATCCGAAATCGCAATCCTGAAATTTTGGATTCGCAAATTTTCCTCACTGCGATTGATTTCCTTGTTTTTTACGAGATTTTTGAAACGAATATTTAAGTACGATAACTATTTTTTACAACCTGGAAATTAATTTGGGAATAATCCAAATGCGAAATCCAATGAAAGTCAAAAATGAAATAAAAATAAATGTTTGTACGGAAAGTAATTATCTACGTACATCAAAATAACTTTTAATTAAGTGGCGGCAGAATTATCGTTAATCCTATACTAAATACAGCGATCAATTTTGAGTTCTTCTGTAGTTTATTGTGGTTTATCTCATCTACTCCTCTCAACCTATTGTGATGAAGGCCCAATAAAGAGCTCTCCACAAGAGCTAGCTTAAATGCTGCAAGATGGGGAGGATTTTAAGCTAATAATAAATATTTCTTTCAGCTTGGTTCACGTATTTTTGTCATCTTGTTATCATAAAATTATTCTTGTAAATAAGTGTCATGGGTCCTTACCTATAACTACAGAATGAACTCTTCCTAACACTATGTATACTACGCCTCTCAAGAGAGAGGGTCGAATCGAGTCGAGCCGATAGTGGTTCACTCCAAACCAGACTGACAGTCATACTAACACCTTCTACATCTTGTATTATTATTTCGTGTAATATACCTTCGTTATTTCTAATCTTGTGTTCGTGTTGTTCTTCCTTGGTCCTAACGTTTTTTCATATCGGTCGTCCATAACAGAAGCGACGGAGATATTAATAATAAAAAACACAAGTTCTACGCGAAGAAAAAGATATAAACTTTTTGGACACCAACCATAACAGTGGTAACGAAGACATGAATTTCATCTGTCAGCCAGAATAGAAATCGAATTCTACGCAGGAAAATTTTTCGTACCAATGTTACAGAACAACAGACGACAAAGACCTGGAGTCTACACTGAGAAAAAAGGAAAAATCGTTACACAAGTACACAACTCTTGCTACAAAGTACATATTGCGAAAAGAAAAAGTAACGGGAAAAAGTGAGTTTTTTTTTTTCTTCCTCTTCTTGTGACAACAGATAGCCTGTGTTATTATTAAATTACGGTGTAAACATGGAAGATATTAAAGCAACCATATTGGAACTAATGAAAATGCAATTCGAGCAGCAAAATAAAATGAGGAAAGACAGACAAGGCTCGAAGAAAAACAATTAGAAATTCAACAAAAAAACGAAGAAAAGCAACTCGAATTACAAGAATTACTACTACGGGAAGTAACAAATAAAGGACAAAATTCTGAGAATGAAGTGGCATTCTTGCAAAATACTATATGGGGCTAAATCAAAGACTTCATTTATGCACCGGACGAAGACAAAACCTTCGCGGCTTACTTCAGAATATATTAAGATTCATATGAGTTTGATTGCGGGAATTGGTCAGACGCGAAAAAATGTACGTCTACTACTAAGGAAACTAGGGTCAAGCGAATACACTAAATTCGTAGACTACATCCTACCGAGGAAAACGAATGGGTTGACTTTCAGGGAAGCCGTGAAACCTTTAACGGAATTATTTAGTTTGAACACTTCACTATTCCTCAAAAGGTGGAAATGTTTAAATTTAACAAAAAAGGATAGCGAAGACTATATAACATTCGTTTCCGTAGTAAACAAACACTGCGATGTCTTTAAGTTATAGGAACTCAGCACTTACAATTTAAAAGTTTGATATTCGTCCAAGGCCTGGTTTCGACTAAAGATGCGGAGATCAGACGGAAATTTCTAACAAAACTGGAGAGTGAACGAAAACTGACGTTACAAAAATTGGCTGAGGACTGTCAGAGATGTATAAGCGTAAAAAAGGACTCTAAAGATATTGAAGAGACTGGCATCGCTCACATACGAAAAGTACAACGCCAAACACGTTTTTCTCCCTCCTCAGAAACAAGCCAAACCAATTGTTTTACTACAAAAAGTCAAATGAAACCTCAGAAGAAACCACCACCCAGTCCATGCTATCGCCGTGGGATTTTGCATTGTTACAAATATTGTCCATGCCGCTATAAGACTTGTCTGTCGTGCAATAAAGTGGGACATAAAGGTTCGCTCTGTAGAACGAAGAAAGAAAACAAAAGCCGAATAAGACTAGTCACTAGAACTGACCAAGCGGACGGGATAAATATACAAAAATACATACAAGTAGAAATGTTAAACAAAAAAATCAGATTACAATTAGATTCCGGATCAGATTTAACCATTATTAACTTACAGACGTGGAAGAAATTAAACAAACCGACCATGTTGAGAACAGATAAAATAGCCAGGTCAGTAGCAGAAAGAAAAATCAAATTTGAGTGGGAGATTATCACAAATGTGACGTTCAACCCATTTTCAAGAAGAAAAGAAATGTACCTTTCGCATCATTAGAAAAGATAGACGAATAGTTGGAAATACTCGTGAAAACCGGTATATTGACAAGGGTGGAATATAGTCAATGGGCCACACCTACGGTTTACGTGAAAAAGAAATTAGGTGAGATACGAGTATGCGCTGATTTCTCGACAGGATTGAATGTAGCGATTAAGGATTATCACTATCCTCTCCCTAGTCCAGAGGAAGTTTTCACAAAGTTGAACGGAGAAAAATTTTTCTCGAAAATAGACTTGAGCGAAGCATAACATCAAGTACCAGTAGATGAGGAAAGCTCGAGGTTGTTGTGTATAAACACACAAACAGGATTATATAATTTCCAGAGATTACCATTCGGGATCAAGGTCACGCCGGCGATATTTCAGCAAATAATGGACACTATGCTAGGCGGACTACATTTTGCGATCGCTTACCTTGATGACATCATGATAAATAGTAAAAATATTGAACAACCCTGGTAACACGTTCAAGAGGTTTTCAGGTAATTACAAAATTACGGTTTTAAGGTAAAGGAAAATAAATGTGACTTCTTTATGAAGGGGATAAAATATCTGGGCCATATTATTAACGAAGAAGATCAGAGCCAAAAAGAGCCACGGCAATAAAAAAAAAAAAAGCCGGCTCCCAAAAATTTTGCCGTGCTTCTTGGGCTTAGTAAATTATTATCAAGAATTTATTCCTAACATGCACAAATTACGCTCACCCCTAAACGAACTGTTGAAGAAGGAGAAAATTTGGGAATGGTCATATGATTCTCAGAAAACTTTCGACAAAATCATTAAGACTATAACAGCAAATTTATTTTTAGCGCATAATGATCCAAAATTGGAAATAATAGTCGCGAGTGACGCGAGTGCCTATGGTGTTTGGGCATGTATACTTCATAAAATGCCGGATGGGACACTAAACCCTATCGCGCATGCGTCAAGAACGTTACTACCAGCCGAACAAGATTACACGCAAATCGAAAAAGAAGCGCTGGGGATTATTTTTTTGATTACAAGATTCCACAGATATATTTACGGTAAATTTTTCACCTTGTAGACGGACCACAAGCCGTTACTAATAATATTTGGATCAAAGAAAGGTCTAGCTGTCTACACTGCTAATAGATTACTAAGATGGGGGACGATTTTATTAAATTATAATTTCAAATTGGAGTATCTTTCATCAAATAAAATCGGGCATGCAGACGGTCTTTCGAGACTAATACCAAAGAAAACGGAACCATTAGAAGATTCCGTAATTGCAGCTCTACGATATGAGGAAGATATTACAACATCATTATGCAGTACAATTCGAAACCTCCCCGTCACATTACAGGAAATAAGAAACGAAGCAGTGAATGACGAATTTATAAAGGAAACGAAAACAAAAATTGCAGGAAAAGATAAGCATATATCAGACAATTTTTCGTTATGTGATAATGTTCTGCTATATAATGAAAGAGTAGTAACCCCGAAAACGCTACAAAGGTGAATCCTCAAGGATTTTGACATGGGCCACCCAGAAAAGAACAGGATGAAATCCTTAATGCGAAGTTACGTGTACTGGCCAAACATGGATCAAGATATACATAAGGTGGACAAATGCAAGGGCTGTTCCATAGCGGCCAAGGCACCTCCGATCACTCATAAGCCATGGCCTAAGACAGATCGAGCGTAGTCGAGAATCCATGTAGATTTCGTAGGTCCATTAGAGGTTTTCTACTACTTGATTGTAGTAGACAATTACAGCAAATGGCCAGAAGTATTTCGTTTTAGAAAACCTACTTCTGAGGCGACAATAAATTGCCTTCACGTGCTGTTTCCTCGTTTCGGAGTCGTTGATTTTTTTAGTCACCGATAATGGGACACAATTTACATCTGCGGATTTTCAAGAATTTTATGAAACCTTTCAGATGAAACACATCAAATCTCCACCATATCACCCAAGGTCAAACGGGCAAGCGGAGAGGTTTGTAGATACATTAAAAAAAAAGCTCTAAGGCAAGTTTATGACATACCAACAGAAAAGGCTTTACATCAATTCTTGAAAGTGTATAGAATTACACCGAACAGTACTATGCCATCGGCATTATCGCCAGCGGAAGTAATATTCACTCGAAAAATTAGATCGGTATTCGACAAATTACTGCCAAAACAGACAAAGCAATCACCAACGTCGTTTGTACCAAAAAGAAAATTTAGCCCAGGGGAGAAAGTTTCTTTTTTTAATGTTCAAAAACAATACATCCTATTGGGAGCCAGGTACAATAGGAAACGAATCGAAAATGTGAGTCCGAAGTTCTCGCATAAAAGGCAATTAATCAGATCAGAAAGAGACTGTTATAGGATTCTAACGGTCTATCTCAGGAAGAGGAGGAAGTAATGGACACAATATTTGACACATTCAATATTCAAAGGCCTCAAGCAATTTCAGAACCGCGGAAATCAAGCAAAAAATAAAATTTACAGAACCTTTGATGATTAATCCGAAGAGGAAAAAATATTAAAGACCCCTGCGAGGTAAACGCTTGGGAGGGTGTGTCATGTGTCCTTACCTATAACTACAGAATGAACTCTTCCTAACATTATGTATACTAAGCTTCTCAAGAGAGAGGGTCGAATCGAGTCGACCCGATAACAGTTCACTCCAAACCAGACTAACACCTTCCACATCTTGTATTATTTCGTGTAATATACCTTTGTTATTTCTACTCTTGTGTTCGTGTTGTTCTTCCTTGGTCCTAACCTGGGCCATAACAATAAGAAATCTAATAAATAATGTTTAATATATTTTTGTTCTTTCTCAATTCTGAAGAATAAACAAAATGTATGAATTCGATTTTATATACTATAAAATTTTAATCATCGCTTTTTAAAATCAATATGCATTGCCGGGGAAGTCAAAAGTATATAGGGTAATAACGGTGTCAGGGGAGTAAACGTCTTTTTGACACACCGTACTTTTGCGGATACGAAGGTATCTGAACCTAGCCATGTGAAAAACACGTTGGTGGAGTGAAATTTAGAACTCGAAATTACTATCTCCTCTAACCTGAACAAAGCAGGGATGGCTAAAATTTTTTGTCGTTATTGTATTTAGAGCAGAACATTTTTAGAAATACGATCCAATATCATTTCGGAGTGTGCTCACTGGTGTTGTTTACGCACTCAATATAGAAAGTATCGCTTCCAGACCCAAATCTAGATATCAGAAACTTTTTAAACACAGCATGTTGAATACCTTTTATAGTAGCAACCAATTCCTTTTGTCCTATGGCCTCAATTTTTAAAAATATCTGAATTTTAAATTGAGAGATATCACTAGAATAAAAATTGAAATATTCGATTATAATTTATGAATAGATTGGAATTAGAAAGAAAAGCGGGAATGATTTAACGATTTTCGACCTTCCAAATGGGCGTCAAATGCCGGAAACAATATTCTTATTCATTCAATTATATATATATATATATATATATATATATATATATATATATATATATATATATATGTGTGTGTGTGTGTGTGTGTGTGTGAGTTAGGGTAGGTCGATTTTGGAACTATAAAAAGAATAACTCGAGGAAAGTTGCAAAATATCGTCAAAAATTACCACAAAAATATTTTTTTCTTCAAGATTTCGTATTTATTTGACCAATCGAACTTAAAAACAAAATAAATTGCGAATTTTTTCATCATAACGGTGTCACCGGAGACATGTGTATGTTAAATTAAAACTGAGTCTTAAGGAAAAGAAAAAAAGAAAATAACGCTTAATAATGGATATTTTTGAGTTTATTATCTATTCTCTTATTAAATGAAATGAAATTACTACAAATAAAAAATAAAACACACTAAAATATTTAGTTTAAAATACAAATAACTACTCATGAACGGCGTCGTTTTTACTGGATATTTTTTCGGTATTTACCGGTAGTAATTACCTCCTCTTGTATGTTCGTTTTATTTTTGTTTACACTTTTAACTAGCACAAATATCTATTTTAGTTTTCATCAAAATATACTTAACTATTTAAAAAAAATACAACTTTTATAATTATTGTAATTTGTTTATATTTTGAAAATTAATGTTTTATTAAAAATCCTGTTTACAAGCTAATCCCGAAACTAACTCTAATTTTATATAAACATTACTTTTTTAATTTAATAATGCATTTGAAGCTTTATTTTCCAATTTATTTTGAAAAATATTTTTGTATAATTTCTGATAATACATATATTTTCTTTGTCAGATATTTTAATAAAAATGGCAGGAAAAACATCCCAAAGGGCCTAGCATACCGTGAAATTTTGATAAGGCTATTGTAGAATCAGATTCCTACATTTTTTTAAATCTTAAATTTTGTGCAAGTTAAACACATAAAGGCTCCCAGCCAAATATAACAAACTGATGTATTTTGATTGGTTGTAAAATATTAATTAGGTGTCGTCAACTACGTCCGAAGGTACCGACCCAAATTTTGACCTCTAGTGGACGCCATAAAATGTAAACATGTTTACGAGCCTCCCCACGTGACCAAGAGAAGTAATAAAAACGAAACTTCGACGCGACTTGGTCAGTGGGCACTTAAAATATTGAAACCAATTCACTTGACTTCATTGGAAATCAACACAGCAAAGGAGACGAACTTTATCTTCAATACAACAACAAACTTTGTCAACCATCTCCAGGCTTAACGCTCACTCACACAAAATATTCCATTCCACAAGAATCTCTGGTTAATGAGCGATAACAATCAGTGTGTCAAGAACAATACTTTTTTCTATTTAATACACAAAAAAAACATCTGTTTAATTTTCCTATAAAACAAATATAGCTAACTAAACCTTGTCATTTTTTTCACATACAGTACAGTAACTCAAATTCTTTCAGTAACACACACCAAAGAACTCTATTGTGTTTATCAACTTTTGCACTATATATTATGTATTTGTTGTGTTTATAAAAAAATATTTATTGTTGAACAAATTCACATTTTCTTCTACTTGATTATTTTTCTTGTTGTTGTCTTTGTTACATTTGATATTGTAAAAATTGTAGAGGGTCAGTTTTTATTTCTATTTATAACCAATACAAATTGGCTGACCCACTATACTATATAGCGGCTAGCCTTATCAAAATTCCACGGTATGCTGTTGAGTTGATCAGGGGTGATGTATCTTACAATCTTGGAGCCAGCCTTGCCAATGCATTGCTCTTGGATTTGAGGGCTATGGGCTTTCTCATCCCCAATATTAATATAAAAAGATATTTATATAGATAAATGTAAAATTGATAGAGCAATGGTTAAAGGGAAAAAAGTGATGTTTTGCATGAATTCAACAGTGCGAGCACTATCAAGGCTATCCTTGTTGACAAACACTAATGCCAATTCAGGCTGTGAAGGTGGATTTGCTGCACCTCTAGAAAGAAAACTTAACAGAAATCTTCATACTATTGGTTGCTCCTTGCACCAAAATAAATTTCCATTTAGAGCTCTTTTTAAACATGTAGATGGTACCACAAAATAGCCCTGCCACATTCAATGGTCCACTTGGAAGATTACGTGCAAATGATTACCATAATTTACCCCAAATATCATTTTCAGCTGTTGGCAGTCCTCTAGATTCTATTTTTAAAATTGAAAATGAAGATACCCTTAGTTGTGACCAAAGACTCCTTTATGAATATACAGTGGGTATTTGTAGAGGTAAGGTGGACTTTAGATTTGCATCATGGAAAATTGGTCCATTAAACCAGTCAAGGTGGTTAACTTTAGGCATCAGTCTGATGTGCTTATGGACTCATGGTGCATACCCACGAAATATTTCAACCAAACTCCACAGTTCAATAAATTTTATTGTGAATGTGTATGCCATTTGCCAGTTCCAAAATAAAAGAAATAACAAGTTCCACAATCAGCAAATGTATATTTTCAATATGATCCAAAGGATTAGGAAGCAACCATATGAAATCCAACAGATCACATTGAAAAATATACAATACAATGCTTTCGCCTTATTGCCTGAAAATATCTTATATTCAATGGTCAAATCTGATGAACGGGAAGTGAAGGAAGAAGCTATAAAAAGAATTTTGGCCATTAGGTTAGTAAATATTTATTCATATAAAATTGACTAAATTAGTTATACCGATTTATGGAATCATTTTAAGGATTTTATCTAATTTCAACATAAATATTAAAGCAGTACAGAGTGCAATTTTTTTTTAAATAAATCAAATTAATTTTTATATTCTTTCAAGAGTGGGGAACAAACCAAGAAAAAATTAAAAAGAATCACAACTATCAATTTTAAAGCTATGCACTGGAGACAGTTAAAAGATCTGTCATTAAATGGAATTTGTGAACCACCACTCACAGAAGAATTTTCTGAAAATGAACTTGGGGAATAATTATTAAATGGTACGAAACTTGACTTGCCAGATTTGCCCTCCCATTCTCAAGGCATGAAACGGGCAGTCAAGTTAACAACAGAAGCTTCCCAATCTGTGTATGGCTTTGAAGCAAGACACCAGCACATAATATCAAAAGTTTTGTGTCAGAAATTGAGAGCATCAATTTCATCTGAGGGTTCTTATATGGAGCTATTTGACTCTGTATATTAAGCCCTATTAAACTATTCTTTATTTTTTCATATTTGTTTGTTTGTTGTATTTTCATTCAAATTAGAAAAAATCAATTTTTTAATGTATTCAACTAATACTGCAAAAAACAGGTAAAAACAGCATTTCAAAATCATCAGTGATAGGGGAGGGGCAAATTTTCAATTTGAATTTTATTTATAATTTCTACATTTTATTTCATTTTGCTGAAGCAAAATAACAACATTCCCTGATTTAAATAGTGAAATTGTTTGTTTTTTTATCAATATTTAGTCTAAATCTTGCAAAATCGTGGATTTTTCAGTGCTTTTTTGTCTACGATCTTTGATGCCAAATGCTCAAAAAAACCGTTGAAGTGACAAATCTAATTTTTTGTATCAGTACTTAACTGGTCTATACACAACTTTCCGTACATTATTCTTTTTGATATTTTTAAAAAAGATAAAAATCGACCTACCCTAATGTGCGTGTGCGTGCGTGTGCTCGTTAGTGTATAGAGTGGAATAAGAAAGCTTATGACGTACCAACAGAAAAGGCTTTACATCAATTCTTGAAAGTATATAGAATTACACCGAACAGTACTATGCCATCGGCATTATCGCCAGCGGAAGTAATATTCACCCGAAAAATTAGATCGGTATTCGACAAATTACTGCCAAAACAGACAAAGCAATCACCAACGTCGTTTGTACCAAAAAGAAAATTTAGCCCAGGGGAGAAAGTTTCTTTTTTTAATGTTCAAAAACAATACATCCTATTGAGAGCCAGGTACAATAGAGAAACGAATCGGGGACGTGATTTACATAATTCAGAATCCGAACTTCTCTCATAAAAGGCAATTAATCAGATCAGAAAGAGACTGTTATAGGATTCTAACGGTCTATCTCAGGAAGAGGAGGAAGTAATGGACACAATATTTGACACATTCAATATGCAAAGGCCTCAAGCAATTTCAGAACCGCGGAAATCAAACAGAAAAAGAAAATTTACAGAACCTTTGATGATTAATACGAAGAGGAAAAATATTAAAGACCCCTGCGAGGTAAACGCTTGGGAGGGTGTGTCATGTGTCCTTACCTATAACTACAGAATGAACTCTTCCTAACACTATGTATACTAGCCTCTCAAGAGATAGTGACGATTCGAGTCAAGCCGATAGTCGTTCACTCCAAACCAGACTGACAGTCATACTAACACCTTCCATATCTTGTATTATTATTTCCTGTAATATACCTTTGTTATTTCTAATCTTGTGTTCGTGTTGTTCTTTCTTCGTCCTAACTTGGACCATAACAATAAGAAATCTAATAAATAATGTTCAATATATTTTTGTTCTTTCTCAATTCTGAAGAATAAACAAAATGGATGAATTCGATTTTATATACTATAAAATTTTAATCATCGCTTTTTAAAATCAATATGCATTGCCGGGGAAGTCAAAAGTATATAGGGTAATAACGGTGTCAGGGGAGTAAACGTCTTTTTGACACATTGTACTTTTGCAGATACGAAGGTATCTGAACTTAGCCATGTGAAAAACACGTTGGTGGAGTGAAATTTAGAACTCGAAATTACTATCTCCCCTAACCTGAACAAAGCAGGGATGGCTAAAATTTTTTGTCGTTATTGTATTCAGAGCAGAACATTTTTAGAAATACGATACAATGATTTAAATTATGTTGGAATATTGTCAGTGGTGTTGTTTACACACTAAGTATAGAAAGTATCGCTTCCAGACCCAAACCTGGATATCAGAAACTTTTTAAACACAGCATGTTGAATACTTTTTATAGTAGCAACCAATTCCTTTTATTCTATGGCCTCAATTTTTAAAAATGTCTGAATTTTAAATTGAGAGATATCACTAGAATAAAAATTGACATATTCGAATTTAATTTATGAATAGATTGGAATGAGAAACAAACTTACAAATTTGGTGGTGAGAATGAGTTTACGATTTTCGAACTTCCAAATGAACTCCATCAGCCGAAAAGAATGTTCTTATTGATTGATATATATATATATATATATATATATATATATATATATATGTGTGTGTGTGTGTGTGTGTGTGTGTGTGTGTGTGTGTGTGTGTGTGTGTGTTCGGTAGTGTATAGAGTGGAATAAACAAATTCAGCGCTCGAAAAATATGTTTAACAGCTTTTTTTTCTGGTTAAAAGTGAGAGTGAAAAATAGTGTTATTTTTCAGGAAAAAACTTGGCTTTCCCAATTTAACAAAGTCCATCCCACAACATATTTAATATGTAAAGAACCCATTAAACTGATTGAGTTTATTTTTTCCAGGTTTTCAGATAACATGTTTAGCAATCATGACGCCATTTGACGAAAAATCGTTTAAGTTATTCAGCTAGAAATAGAACAAGTTAATATCGTTTTGTGTCAGTCACACTGTCTTCCAAAATGAATTATGTTGACAGGAAAAATATTATCGAAGCCTTAAGTAATGTTATAAAAATTCCTACTTCGGCTTCCATCTTTAATGTCCATACAAGTACCACCAAGAGAACAGTGAATATGTTTTAAAAAGTGGAAGAATTAAAGCAGGAAAACTGGATTAAGTTGTTACAACAGGAATCAGGATCATCATTTCAAGTAATTAATGAGAGATCAATTAGAAAAGATCCAGCTCAATTCATAAAATGTTTGACACGTGAAAGACGAGTTTCAGATATGACAGTTCAAAAAGGAGTGAAAAAGACTTGAAAATGAAATCGTACGTAAAATTTGTGAGGTAATTATTCTAGGATAGAAAGTTAAAAGGTTAGAAAGTGGTGAAGATCAGCTTGACTATGTTGGAAAATGATCCAGGAATAATAATCTACACAGATGAGAAGAATTTTACACCGAATAAGTACGCCAACAATGGCAATGTCCGTATTCAGGCTTCAGATCCGCAGAAAAGAGACAAGAATGTCACTTTCAAGTCCCTGTCAAGGTTATGTATTTTGCCTGCGTAGCCTCTGATGGCAAGAACATGCTATTGATCATTTTTGAACATCCTGAGGCTATAGACAATCAACAACTTCAAATTTACAATTCCAGCAGGATGGAGATTATTGTTACATGAGTGCAATGGCTCAAAAAATCACTCTGCGATGAGTTCGCGAATCGTTTTGGGGATATGGAAACTTGGCTTTCCTTCATTGTCTGATTTGAACCGCTTAGACTTCAGTATTTGGAATGAACTGGCCAGAAAAGCATGTTAGATGCTCCGTAGTAACCTACAAGTCCTAAAAAATCCATCAGTATGACCTGTTGGAGAATATTGATAAAGAATTCATTAAAAATGCCTGCTGTACATTCAGGAAAAAGATAGAAGGTGTCATTGCCAACGACGAAGCAACTCATGATGCCTAACACTTTGGACTTGTGTCAAAATTGTGCTTATCAATTAGAAATAAATACCGACATTTAAGCATCCATTTGAACTTTATTTCAATCTTTTATGTGTTTCCAATTCTTAGCTATGATTAATTAATGGTGAATATGTGATTTTCGTCTTTGACCGATTCTCCTGTTAAGCATGGAGAATAACTATACATTCTTATTGTTCAAAGTAGAGTCCAATGGCCTTAATAAAACATCGGACATTTCCAGTAAGATATCTTTAATCATTACTAAGATACAACGTGTGTAAGCTTGATCTAACTATTGAACAATTTTGCTGTTACCCCTGGTATATATATATATATATATATATATATATATATATATATATATGTGTGTGTGTGTGTGTGTGTGTGTGTGTGTGTGTGTGTGTGTGTGTGTGTGTGTTTGTATTTGCTAACAATTATCAGGATTCATATGAGGCCCATCATAAATCATTTTTTCCAGACTTACGTGATAGCGAAAGAAAAACATTCTTCCTAACCATATCTTCTTAACATTTGAGGGAGACATAGTGGCGGAGAAGGCCAACATTCTTCCTAACAATGTCTTCTTAACTTACAGGTAGACATTGTCGCCGAGAAAACTAACATTCTTCATAACTATGTCTCCTTAACTTACGAAGGAGACATAGTAGCAAAGAAGGTAGACATTCTTCCTAACAATGACTTCTTAACTTTCCTGGAGACAGTAGCAGCGAAGGCATACATTTTCCTATGTCTCCTTCATTTACGTTGGCAGAGAAAGCACTCCATCTTTCTAACTAAGTCTCCTTAAACTTCGTGGGAGACATAGGGACATAGAAGGTACGCATTCTTCCTATGTTTCTTTAACTTATGACGGAAACATAGTAGCAGAGAAGGCATACATTCTGCCTAACTATGTCTCCTTAACTTACTAGGGAGACACTGTGGCAAAGAATGCGCACATTCTTCCTATACAATGTCTCTTTAACTTTGGCAGTGTACATAATGTCAGAGAAGGCATACACTCTTTCTAACTATGTATCCTTAACGTGCGACATTGTTGCAGAGAAAGCATACATTCTTCCTGTGTCTCCTTCAATTACGAGGGAGACATTGTCGCAGAGAATTCATACATTCTTCATGACTATGTCTACTTCATGTATGCACTTACATCATAGCAGCAGAATTTAGGTTCGTGTTCACGGATATAAAAGCATACTTGACAGGAAATAAAACGTATACGTATAGCAGACAAAGCATGGTAAATTGTGTTAATTTTCATACAATTTTTGTATGTATTAGTGTTTGTATGTTTTAGGTTACAATTGTTTTATGGTACATGTGATAAAAGGGAGGTTTTACACCGCAGTATAACAAGTTATATCACAGAGAGAATTCGAACACTTGTGGCCCATACCAAATTTCATGGTGAAGAGATTTAATTTAACGTCTTTGGCAGAATGTCTGTATTTCCGACAGGAACAGTTTTTGTTGCATGTTGGGAGTATTTTTGCTATTTTAAATTTTTATTTAATTTATTTTATACAATAATAATAATAATAATAATAATTGTTTTAAGTTGTGAAATTCCTTGCATAGCTTTGAAAGAATTCATCCACCAAGTTCTCGTTGCCTGATCTGCTGTTGATTGAATTCATTTTTAGTCAGGACAATTCTTTGTTGATTTCCTCCCAGCTAAGAGTTGTTTTTTTTTCACATCCCCATCTAAGCAATTCACATTATTGAACATGGAACTAAAATTCTGTCAATAATTTGTTCTTTACTTGTATCTACGAGGTAAACTTTTCTTCATTTCCACAACACACAGCTCCCACCAATGTCTTATAGAATTTCAGCTTATCCTTTTTTTGGTAGTGGGAGGTAGCTTTTTCTTTAATTGTTCAATAATCGGGAAAAATGAATCCAGCATAACAGTGTTTCTTACTTCTGAGGATGTTAAGCGCTTGGAGAAAATGTTTGCCGTGTTGGCTACTTCTATAATTAATGTATAAAGTTTCTACGAGAATATTTTAGATGAATTAGTGGGGGTGAAATGGTACATGCAGAAAATAACAGAGACCGATTGATTTGCAATACAATATATTTATTAATCAAAACTAACAAAAGGAAAATTTAAGGGTTTCTTTTCTTAGAGTAAATTGAATACACAACGAAAATTGTTAATGAATGTATTTGAGTGTGACGTCCTTGTGAGATGTGTTTGTGTGTGAAGCGTTTACAGCCATTTGTGCTTCAGTGTGAAAAGTTTATGGCACTCACTTCGAAAAGAGGGAAAACCGGAAAAAAGTGTTGTAAGAATCATTCTGCTCGGGTTTTTGATAAATGTCAAAATTTGTAGTGTCGAGTTTCGATACACTAACATAAAATATTGTTGCGGGCCGTTTAGAATAATCAAAAGATTTTCACTGTAAAAATCCAGTAGAAAAGACAACGTAGTTTTAACAAATAAATATTAATTTAATATAACTACAAGAATACAAGAAGTTGGTTATAGATTAGAAAGTAATGTCTTTTTGTTTTGGTTAATAAAATTCTGGAAGAGAATACAAATTGTATTCGTGAAACAGTGAAATGTTGTTATATGTGTGTTTGTGTGAAAGAGTCAATACGTGTGTGCGTGCTTAGTTGTAATGGGGGGGGGATAAATGTGACAGGATTTAGTTCTTACTGTGGTGTCATAGTCTGAAGCGGTCTCTTTGCAGTTTGTCAACAGAGTACCCCTTTGCGTGTAGACGGGAATGGAGTCTTCAAGATCAGCAGCTAAAGTAACGTGGACCTTGATGACATCTGTGCGTCTAAAGTTTATGACCGGACTTTGTGAGTTTTATACCCTTTTTCGTAAGAACATTGGCTCCAAATATTATATTATTTATTTTTCCTAATTGACCCTAAATGCCACGTGGTATGTCCGCACGATATTTTTACGGTATCTACTAAAATCAGGATGAAATATTTCATTAAATATTTTAGTGGACACGACAGAGTTAGCGTTCTGGGTATGCCGATAAACTACATCCGCGTCCTGGGTAAGACGATAAACTACGTCCAGTAGCAAGACCTCTGATCAGGAGGTTTTGAGGAGCGTGGAACTACCTCTCAATTGCTGGTATTCCCGGATCCACTATGACCCGGGGTGGTAGCACATTTTAGGATCCCAAACTGGGGTCAAAACACTATGAAAATGTAAAAATAGGTTTTAATACCAGAAATACTTTGTAAACAATTATCAGCAATAAATTTTTGAAGAAAAAAAAAGCTCTTATCTTTTTGAAAGAAAAAATATTGCCTACAATACGTTTTTGAAAATTACCAAACAATACAGTTTTGAAGGAAAAAATTATTACCAGAAATAGATTTTTGACAAAACAAAATATTACCAGCAATAAAAATTTTGTCGGCATTAAATAAACCATTGAGGTTGATATACCGTAAACCAAACCAAACTAAACGACAGTTACTTAAGGCTTCGCCTGTTTTCATATCCTCGCTGATACTATGTTTATGAAGATACTACAATGCCTTCATAACTTTCACACATGAAATGACACACTTTATATGAAATAAATAAAACTCTTCTGAAATGTTAAATAATTTATATGGTTGAAATAGGCACCATATCGATGAATGATTGTTCTCCAACGTACCTCTAAATTCTTGATCCCATCTTTAAAAAGATTCTCATTCTTTGATGTGATAAACAGTTCAAATACTTCGAATGCCTCTTTCTTATTGGAGAATGTTTAATTGCGTATAAAAAAGATCAAATTGCTTAAATAAGTGATAATCAGTAGGAGAGTCAACATTTTGGCTACAAAATAACTATCAAAATTGACGCCTATTATCAGGATATTGTCGGAACAAAATACTTGTAAGTGGAGGAATGGTGGAGTGATAGATCGTGGCTCGTATTGAGGAATTAGAGAGCCGAGTTCGAATTTCAATCGAGTTCGTTACATCCACTTACCTGAAAATACGCTTGGGAAAGGCATGACCCCATCTTTTCTTCTCCATGCTATGGGCAAATAACAGAACAGACTGGCTCCTATACATTTGGGTGGCAACCGGTCTAGAAGAAGGGCAACTCTGAATTCAAAACTAAACAGGCTCTCTCACCAGACACTGGTTTGGTGGATCCCCAGCAGCACGAAAAACAAAAGGGCTGATGAACTCCTTAGAGTCAACCGCTATCCACAATTGGCCAAGCAAGATGAGACATAGTCAATGAGGGAGGAGTTCCTCCAATAAGAGTGAGAAAGATATGGTCAATAAGGGAGGGATTCCTCCAACAGGAGTAAGAATGCTCCGGATTTATATTTAGTTTTGGATTGTACATATTGTGGAACCGCGCAAGGATTCCACCTACTTTTACGTGCGCGCGCATATTGCACCCCTTCCTTTCACTTTGGCTAGATATAGTAGTAAACAGACATCTGCTACCGACGTGAGGAAGCTGCTGGCTTCTGCTGATTCCAGCTAAAACAGAATTTGAAGTTTTTCCGCGCATTCTCTGACGTCACTGACGAACGGTGTTTTTCAAATCAGTCGCTGCCTGGTCTCCGAGCAAAAAGGTCGACTCATTTATTTCGCGCCCCTTACCCATACGCGGGCCGAAATATCTTAACTACAAAAACTTCCTAGTAAACTCCTTGGCTCATCATGCCCAATCACTTCATGTGGTTACAACTTTCTGCGAACAACTTGTTTGAACCTTTCTCCGTACAACTTGTTTGAACCTTTCTCCGTTTTCTACCAGAGAACGTTGAGTTTACGACACCTCGCCATCACACTTTTACAATGACTAATTCCTCGTCCTGACGCGAACTACTTGTTCGAACTTTCCTCCGTTCACTACCAGGGACCGTAGAGTTTTTCGACACGGACGATTGATAAACTTCACATGCACCTTTGGAACTCTAACCTTACGAACCAGTTTAAAAAGAAAGAGAAAAAAAATAACATTACACCCACATGACAAAAATCTCGCAGTGAGTATTTTTCCTTGTTGTGTAGGCATGTACCTTTTGCATAAGAAGACTCTGTTCCAGAATTTTCCTTCTGAGGGAACCTTTCCCGCCTTAGCCATTTTGATTTTCGTTTTGGCTCGGAACATTAACATTCTTTTACTGACTACTTGTCACTACCTTATACTACTTGCTAAGAACTAGCTTTACTTATCTAATAGTCTCCACTGTTTGAGACAAATTACCTTTTATTAAATAAAGTTTATATTTGTTTTCCCACCAGACTCGTTTTCATCGTTTCTCCTGGCTATCTATTTTTACCTTTTTATGCATGTGTTGAATGACCCTTTTTCCTCACTAAGGAGACTGTAATAATTCTACAGTTAAAAGATCACACATTTATTATTTTTATTTTGTTAGTGGATTCGGTAGTCGTGAGTAGTGTCTGGCACAAGGCCACCTTTTCGTAGGCCAGCACTGCATGCTACCGGGTCTGCTACAATATAAACAGAATAATATGATTCGAGAAGATTGGTTGCTTGGTTGAGTTTGTTTAGCAGCATATCAACCTCTATGGATTATTTAAATGCCAAAATCTAAACATGATGAATTCAATATCTGTCTATATTTCGGAAATGGGGTATTATGATTACTTGCATTATTTACATTATTCGGACTGTTATCCTCATCTTCATTGCCATATTCACAACGTTTCGGCCGTTGTACGCTCCGGTCTTCTTCAGGTGATTGGATCTCTGAGATGAGGTCTTATGATTACTTGCATTATTTACATTATTCGGACTGTTATCCTCATTTTCTTTGCCATATTCACAACGTTTCGGCCGTTGTACGCTCCGGCCTTCTTCAAGTGATTGGATCTCTGAGATAAGGTCTTATGATTACTTGCATTATTTACATTATTCGGACTGTTACTTCAGCTTCATTGACATATTCACAACGTTTTTCAGGTGATTGGAATTATGAACCGAACCCTTTATTTCGTCCACCGAGGTAGACTGTTCTAGTTTCACGTGCCACGCCTCTTCCGGATGGCCTCATGAACACATGGCCCAGTGGATAAAGGCGTTTGTTATATCCAGTGACTTGATCCAGAGAGTTGTCAGTTCAATACCATGCTACGGCAGTGTGAACCAAAACTTAGAGTGTTGAGTTAAAGGGAAATAACCGAGACATCCAGTAGAGGCATGGCATGTGGAACGAGAACAATTTACCTCGGTAGATGAAATAACGGATTCGGTTCGAAATCCCAATCACCCGAAGAGGGCCGGAGCGTACAACGGCCGAAACGTTGTGGATATGGCAATGAAGATGAGGATAATGATGTAAATAATGTAAATAATTTTGAATAATGTAAATAATGTAACTAATTTTGAACACAATTGTATACATTCAACAAAAGATAAAATATATTGCTATTAGCTTTAAATACGTATTGTTGATAATTTCACTAATAATAAGTATTATTAGTAATTTTTTATATAAAATCTATTGCTGGTATTTTTTTTTATATATAAAAATGTATTTTTATACTTTTATAATGTCTTTTTTGGGGAGTGGTAGCTATTTGCCTATAGTTGGGATCCTAACAGGTTCTACCACCACGGGTCATGGTGAACCTGGGAACAACAGCAAGTAAGGAGGTGGTTCCATGCTCATCGCAACAACCTCCAATCTCCCGATCATAGGCCTTGCTGCCGGATGTAGTTTATCGTCATAGCCAGGACAAACGAAGAAAAAGAAAAGAGAAAACTTATATTTACGTGTATACAGGTAGCTCTAAGAAGGAAAAAAAAGGCAGAAGATAAAATAATGGAATTAGCGTTAGTGTGTGTGTGTGTGTGTGTGTGTGTGTGTGTGTGTGTGTGTGTGTGTGTGTGTGTGTGTGTGTGTGTGACGTGGTTTGATAAACTCAAACAGTTAGTATACACGGGGGTTAGAAATCAACTCGGCGGGGACAAGTCACCGGTTGTCGCTACTACGTCCCGAAAAGATGACTAGAGCGCGAGTCCTTTATTGTTTATACTGCCGATTGCCACAACTCCCTACCGGTGTTAAGGGATTTCCATTTGCAGATAAGCTGGGGGTAATAATCGCATAATAATTTCCAGGACCTGAAAAAAGCACCAAAACATTTACAGATAACATTAGAAATAAAATAAAATAAAAATAACGCCTGGCTGCTATGGGATATCTACCCTCAATGAAAGTTACACAATTTCATCACAAAAGGCAGGCAACCCAGATGTGCTTCTACCAACGCATGTTCAAAAGACATCCACAAATATCGACCTGGGGCAGGTCGATTTTGGAACCGTTGCACTCAGTTTGAAAGTTGGGGTTTGGCATAATAAATAACGACACAAAATATTTTCTAAATCCTTACCATTCTTTATTTATTTATTTATTTTTAGCAAACAAGTTTAAAGATTAACTGCTGACCTGAGATGGAACAAATACATTGAGTCAATTGCTTCGTCCACCGCAAGGAAAGTTGGCTCCCTGTGCCGCGCCAGGAAATTTTTCTCCCCGGAATCAATCCTCCAGATCTACAAATCAACAATTAGCCCTTGCATGGAGTATTGTTGCCATATATGGTCTGGATCCCCTTCTGTTTGCCTCGGGGTTCTTGATAAGCTCCAGAGGCGGATATGCAATATAATTGTCCCTGATCTGGCATCTCGTAAACAATCACTTTCTCACAGACGCGCCGTCGCCTCCCTCTGTCTGTTCTACAAATACTTTCATGGTAATTGCTCCGAGGAGCTGCATTCGCTGGTTCCCAGACTTCATGAATTCAAGCGCCCTACGAGGCTGACATCCCGCTCTCCCCCTTTCACTGTCGAAACTCCTAAATGTAGCCGTCTCTTCTACTCTAATAGCTTCATGTCTCGCACCTCTCGCCTGTGGAACACCCTTCAAGTTTACCTGAGAGCTATAATCTCCACCTATTCAAATGTAATGTCAATCGACATCTCCAGTTGCCTTGATCTATCCACTACCCTTCTCCCCATCCTTTCTTCTATCACTCCTATCTGATCTTGCTCCAAATTTTCTGTAACCCCTTGCGTCCTAGTGGCTTCCCGCCTTGCTTGGGGTGAAATGCTTAAAAAAAGTAAAAAAAAAAAAAGAGTACTGAGCTGCTACGTGACATCTGTCCTCCTTTACGGCAGCGAATGTTGGACGGTCTCCTCAAGGATGAAGAAGACACTCGAAGCAACGGAGGTATGGTTCTACAGAAGGATGCTAAAGATATCATGGACCGAGTGTGTGAACAGCGATGAGGTCTTGGAGAGGATGTAAACAAGGACAAAGTCTAGGTTCAAAATCGTAGCGTTGCAATTTCATTCCGGTGATAGTGACTGATATTATAAGAAATGAAAATAGAATATGAAATAATAATAACGATGAAAATTATAAATAAAACAGAATAAAATTTAAACCTCATTAAAAATAAATTAAATAAATAAATAAAAATAATAAAATTGCTCCCAGCATGCAATAGGGACTGTTCCTATTGAAAATACGGACATCCAGCCAAGAGACGTGAGGTTAACTGTCGGGATGACAAGGCTTATTTAAAAACCTTCCTTGATAGGACTTGTGATATTACGGAGTGAATTACTCCCTTTTATAACATGAACATTATCACAATTGTAATGTACAACAGACACTTATACAGACAAAAATATATAAATAAAATTATATAAAATTACCATACAATTTACCATATTTTCTTATTGTTATTACGTACGTTTCTTTGTCCCGTTTTTCCTCGTGAACACAAACCCAAATTTATGACCACATGGTGTGAGTGAATATACCGCCACAGTGAAAGCCTTATAGTACAGTCTTATAAAATTTACTGAATCTTTAAAAATTGTATATGGACAAACATATAGCACAAACACATTATTACTAAATCATCGTGCCATCAAATAAGACCTTCATTTACTTCAAAGTGAAATTATACTGAACAATTTAGTTATATTATGGTGTAATTTATGCAGTGTGATTTTCGGTAAACAAAGCAAATTTTTTTTTTTAACAAATTAAAATTTATTGAAACAAAACAAGTACAGTTGACCACTGATGACAATTCCAGAATAATGTAACTATAAACATTTTTTTTCTATCCTCTGCCAGCCGCAATGATGGAGAAAGCATTACCTCGAACCATCGCCAGTGAGACACGCTGCAAGAGCCTCTCCGTTTCGCAAGGCTCGTCCCTTAATCGAGACGCAATCGCGCCAATCCTCCGAAGGAACGCCATCGAACGAGAGCCAATAACTCCCGAAGTCTCCACTGCCACAGGAGTAAAAAAAAAATCTATCAACAAGAGAAGAATAATTAAAGCAAATTTAAAACATTTTTCTTATAATGTGTGTCCAGCAGTATTATGGTGTTATATATACTTTTATCTATTTTTGGTTTTTATTAATTATGATCTAATGAATCTTATTCATTGAGTAGCCTTTTTTGTAATCTTTTACATTTTTTTACACAGTTTTTAATTATCGAATACAGTAAAAAAAAATTGCGTATTTTTCTTGTGGTGATTCATAATTTGAATTCTGGCTTGAATATATTTCCCATTCAATGTATCTAATACAAAAGATATTTCCAAATAAAAAGAAAGAACAGACAGATTCAGAATCTACCGTTCCTTACTTTTTTTAAAAAAGTGCTCGATTCAACGTAGAGCAAAATATTTTTTCGTCATAAGCTGCCAAATGTCGCCTGATGATTGGAACAATTTTAAGTTCCGAAACATAGAAATTTTTTTATGTAGCGATGTAAAATATTTTTCAAATAAAAATATTATTAAAATATAATGCAAAAGATATCAACTTTAATTGGATTTATTCTTGAAATAGTAAAATTTTGAAGTCAGTTTGTAAGCAAAAATCTGCGGAAATTAAGTACATTTTTCCGGCGATATTTAAAACTAAATGCCCAAAAATTGATAAAATCTGTGGATCTAATTTTTGGTGTCAGTGCTTGTCATATCAATCCCCAACGTTCACATTAAGTGCAAGATCGATTTGCTATGAAAAAGTGAAAAATCAACCTGCCATAATGTACATGTGAGAAACGTCGAAGTTTTATAGAAAATGGAAACAAAAAGGAAAATTATACTTCGTATACATACTTTAGTATCAGAAAGAGACAGTTGAACTTTCTAGAGCACATAATGAGGAAAGAGGGCTTGGCAAATCTGATACTCACAGGAAAAGAGGGAGTAAGGGTAGCAGCTAATAAACCTTCCTGGCATGCTTGAGTAAATGCTTGACAGACCAAGAATCAGGAAAGATAGCGAAAAGACAACATTTAGTAAAAGCTACAAAGAATAGGAGATTGTGAAGAGCCATGATCGCCCACGTCCTGAAAGAACAGGACACATTGAAGTAAGAGCAAATCAAAGGCAGTGGAAAGCAACGAGAATTGACAAGTTTGGGTAGAATAAAAAACAAGCATTTCAAAGAGAAATAAGGTATCATAAAGGGAAAATTTTTTATTGAGAGCATAAGATGGGAAGTGGTGGAGAACCGTTATCAGCTACGTACCGAACACAGTACAGAGAAACAAGCGAGATAAACAGAGGGAAGAATAATATGACAAGGGAAGTAACTACAAATAAATTTGAATTGCACTATCTCCCCTTACCATAAAAACAAGAATTGGTTGTGTCCAGCTTAAAATTAAACAGTAAAAATTGGGCAAACTTAGACCTTCATGCCTGCGTTAAAAACGCTGGGTCGAATGACGGTTTTCCCTTGACACAGCTATTTATTTTAACTACCTTTACTCCTCGACAATGTTCTAAAAAAAGTGACGATTAGAATTGTAATAAAACCTAAACATATGATGAAAAAAATGAATTATACATTTTCTTTTGTTTTGTTCTTAAGAATTTGCAACAAAAATATTAAACGCTATTTATTTATTAGATTGTTTATTTACAAGAATTTTTTTATATTTACAACATTCTAAAAACTAATACAATTGTATTAAGACATATTTTATGCAATGCAATATTTATCATTAACCAATTTATAAAGATATAAATATGAATACAATTTTTTATTCGTAAATTTATAAACATTTACTAAATTATGAAAATGTGTGAACCAATTGTAAAGAAATTCTTATTATTTTCCATTTTTTTTAAGTTGGAATTAATTGGCAATTAGCTGATGTTTTGCAAACCATTCCAATAAACAATACAATAAAAAATATCGATATAAATAAACAACCAAATAAATAGTGTTTATTATTTTTCTTATCAAATCTCAAAAACAAAGAAAATGTATAAATTCACGTTCATGTTTACGTTGTATTAAAATTTTAATAATCGCTTTTTAAAACAATAAACATTGCCGAAGATTGAATGTAGTTAAAATAATAGCGATGTCAAGGGAAAAACAGCTTTTAACACTTTTTTTTTCGGACACAAAGGTTAAAGATTGCCAAAGTTTCCATGTTTTCAATGCAGCCAAGTTAATTTTTTAAGAAAGGATAGTTGCGACCTCACATAAAGAAATAAATATGAAAACAATATTTTATTCATAAATTTATAAACATTTACTAAATTATTAAAATGTGTGAACCAACAATAGGGAAATCCTTATTATTTACCATTTTATAGAGTTCGGATAAAGGAAAAAAGTGAATATGGCAGGCCTTCTTAAAATATATATCAAAATAAGTTATAAAATAATAATGTCTCTAAAAATTTCTTCGAGTTTATAACGGAAGTTTGCTGGGTAAATTTTCATTTTAACACCCGAGCGCTAATATCCCTTCAAATTTTTCCCAAATGGTCTTATTTCCGTGCAAATGTATATGCTGAACTCAAATCAACAATTCGATATTAAAGAAACCTACCTTTTTGGATGTTAACGACCAGAAAATCATCGAACTTCTTCTCGCTATCTTTGTCATCCCTTACCGGCTTATTGATAAGTAATTAAGTGCTGAATTCTGTCGGTGGACGTATACAATTTGGGCTTATTTACTCCCTTCACAGTAACTCCTTGTAGTTAACTTTCAAATTAGGGTTAGGTGATTTTTTTTTTTTTTTTTTTGGTTATTTTTTTTTTTAAAGAAGGTAGTTAACTTTCATATTAGAGTTAGGTGTTTTTTGTTTTTTTTTGGTTATTCTTTTTTTTTTTTAAAGAATAAAGTTAACTTTCAAATTAGGGTTAGGTGTTTTTGGGGGGGGTTATTTTTTTTTTTAAAGAAGAAAGTTAACTTTCATATTAGAGTTAGGTGTTTTTTTTTTGGTTCTTTTTTTTTAAAGAATAAAGTTAACTTTCATATTAGAGTTAGGTGTTTTTTTTTGTTCTTTTTTTTAAAGAATAAAGTTAACTTTCAAATTAGGGTTAGGTGTTTTTTTTGGGGGAGGGTATTCTTTTTTTTTAAAGAAGAAAGTTAACTTTCAAATTAGAGTTAGGTGTTTTTTTTTCTTTTGTTATTCTTTTATTTATCGATGTTTACATATATTTGAAAGTTAACTTTATTCTTAAATTAAGTACAAAAAAATCGCTTTACGGAAGCGCGTACTAATTTCAGCAGTAAATGACGCTCGGGTGTTAAAATGAAAATTTACTGTTTGCTGGAATTTAAAAAAAAAGATTATTAATGGTGAAATGTTTTAAAAGACATGCTATATGAAATTTAAGCTGCTTGCGCGTGCGTCGTCTACCTTTAAGAGAGAAAGCAGACGCTGCGTTGTCCTTTTCTTTAATTTTTTTAATTTCGAAATTATTTTGGTACATTTCGATTTGGGGGAAAACAACTGCGTTTGTTTTTTCATCCAAAACCAATAAAGGAGTTTCCTTCCAAATTCCGAGAAGTGTATTTGGAGCCTAACTGTAGGTTATTTAAATGGAGCGGGAGTTTAGATTTAGTTTTTATAGAAGTCAACGAACAGCTGCTGCAGGAATCCCAGGTCTCCCTGGTGCAGAAAGGAGAACAACTCAGAAGAAATTTGACAACCACCAGACGAGAATTGAAAGGTCGCTCCCACATCAAGGAAAAGTTTCAGTCTGGTGTACTTGATCTATCTATTCTTCGCTGTTACCACAACTCTGCTTCGAAAATTTTACCAATTCTTTGAAAAACTGTTCAAAGAATTATTTTCTCTTTTCTTCGTTTTATGTAGTTAACTTTTCTAAGGATCTTCTTATCAGTGGCAGCGCGTCTTACACCCGATAAGGGGTGGGGGCGTATTGGGGGCCTCCTTTGTGGCATCTGCCATTTTTCTCAGCACTGTTTTATGGTCATCTGCCATTTTTTTTTTTTAATTATTTTTAAATTGACGTTACATTGTCAGTCATCATATATCGGCATGGCCGGTGTAGTGCATACTACGCAAGAACCCCCGACGAGTGCGTATTATGCAGGAACCTAAAAGGGCTAGTTTCAGCAGGGTTTTCTTTTGCTTTTTGTATTTTTTACCGATGCTTACTACCCCGAACCTCTTAATCACCAGGGGACCCCATACCTACTGGGTCGGTGGTTGGGAGGCAGAAATGCTAATTTCAGTAGCGCTTTTTTTTTTTTTTTTTAATTGTAATTTTCTTTCTGAAGAGTTCTTTTTTAAATCAAGAGGGTAACATATCTCGGTAAAATCAGTTTTATTCCTAGATCATTCACTAAGGAAGATCTCTGATTTTTATTTTGCTAATAGTAATAACCAGAAGTCCACGGTTAGTAATTAAAATAAAATTTCTAGTCCCTATTTTTTACATTTCTAGAAAGACAAAACCGATAAAATGATCGCTTAAAAATAAAAAATCTTTAAAGACTTCAACACATTAAAAATTTTCCCTAAGATTTAAATACTGTTTTTAAAACAAATTTTTAAGACAATCCTGTTTGTGTTGTGTCGGAATCTTTGTAAAAAACTTTTTTTTTTCCAGTGGAGATGCGTCGGCGATTAATGTTTATAGATTTGTAAAAATTTGCTACTTAAACATTTTTTCGAGTAAAATTTAATCGTGAAAATTTAGTGGTTAATTCCAAAAAAAGAATAACATTTTCTCGGGTTTTTTAAAATAAAAAAATATATTCATTATAAAAGTGAATAATTAATGAATATCCTGAAATTTTTATTTAAATTGGATAATTCTTTGAATTTTGGTAATTTGATAAACTCTGCCCTTCCCCACTAATTTTCCTTCGAGGGTTTGTGGCCACCAGGTTGGGAAAATTTAAATTGATATGGTGGTCTTCCAAGAGTAACTTAGACGTGGCACAAGGCCGAATGTATGTGGTACCCAGTGAGGATTGAACTCACTACTCAGTTCTAATGGTTCCAACGAGATAAGCCTGCTAACCATTACACCAAGTCGAAGTGCTCGTTTGAAATCGACATGTAGTAAAAAAGGCGGTTTCTGTATCAAAGTTTCGGTGGAGGATACCCTAGCTTCTTATACAGCATTATAATTTTAATTGTAAAAAAAACATATTTCATTTACATAAATCATTTTTATATACATGTATTTGGCACACAATGCACTTAATTTGCGCACTTCTTTTATTTTATATGTTAACAATAAAATTATCGTCTGTTTTTTTAAACTCGGGTCGATAGACTGTAACTATGCTGAGGGAGCCTTAGTTACAGTTTCTGGGAGATACCGTGTTATCTAGTGTGATCAACACTCTGAAAAAGGCCAGCACGCTCAAACCCTCAGTCACGATGACTTGTGACTTCGTGCTAGCACAGTCATCGACGCCTCCCAAAGAGTTACGTTTACCCAATTTCACTCACAAAGCTTGGTATGGTCTTCAGGCACCTTCTGTCACAATTAAGGATTGTTGGAGGGTGTGGGAGGTATTACTAACACTATTTTGTTTAGAATCTTGTAAACATATATTAAAGTACATTGTAAATACAAATTGGGGTTAGATTGCTGTTTTATTTCCCCTCTCCCCAGACAAAAAATTGTACATATGGGGACTAGTTAGGATTTCATAGAGACCTCGTGGTATTATGGTAGCTGTAGTAAGAATGGTAAGTAATCCAATGAAGGTTCTGTAATGTCATCTATTCTGACCGTCTCACGTAACGTGGATTTCCTTTGTCTTTTCTACAAATATTTTCATGGGAATTATTCTGATGATGTTTTAACCTTAGTGTCTCGACTGTATGAATTTAATAATGTTACTTGATTGGCAATTATGTCTCGTCGTTTTACTGTTTCAGCTTGATGCAACTGTATGTTTTATTCTAATATTTTCTTTTGTCGCACTTCTCACCTTTTAAAAGCAGTACTGGCTACTCGGTCAATGAATGCCAATTGTTTCCTTATAGGGAAACAGCTATTATTAGCAATACCACATGGTTTTTCATAAAAGCAGTCTATAACATTTCAGGCTGGGCTCATTTAGAAATACCTTCGTGTCGGGTAACTCAGTCTGCTCAACTCGTCTCCCATTGAGTATGTGGCCAAATAAAAAATGAATGTTACTTCAAACATTTGTTTGCACTATTTTTCTCGTAGGGTTTTTTTTTTTTATAATTTAATCGTTAAGCGGTCGGTGTAGGAATTACCAAGCTGATGTCTGAAGTATCACATCTATGCGGTTTGGATCCGCCTTTGGAGTCCGTATGGAAACGTTATACAAAGTATCAGTTAAAATTGAAAACTTATATTCGGAAATATTTTTTTTAAACAGTATATAAAACATTATTCAAAGAAAAAAGCATTTTCTAAACAATTACATTTTTAAAATATATTCTTCTTTTTCTTTTTCTTCTTCTTCTTCTTCTTCTTCTTCTTCTTCTTCTTCTTCTTCTTCTATTCATCCCTCTCAGTTTCTTCTTTCTTATTCTCCTCCTCCTCTTTCTTCTTGTTCCTTTTTTTTAAATTCAGTATTTGATCTAGAGACATGTTTCGAAGTCTGTTAATAAATTTAAAGATTAATTAAGTGGATTTTTTTTGAAGTAGTGTTATTTTTTAAGACCTAATGAAAATAACGTTTATTAACGCACGGTAACCTGTATTCATAGACAAAAAACTCTAAAACGTCAGACTTAAAAAGCGCGCGAAAAATTAGAAATAAAAATTAGAGAAATACGGAATCTCAGTAGTGTAATAAACAAGAAATTGGTTTTTATGTTTAAAAATAAATTTTCTTTCACCTTGCTTATATAACCAATAGTTTAAAAATATATTTTTTAATTCTCTATAGTTTTATTAAACTTAGAATGTATCGTTTTATTTTTTATCATTTAAAAATAGTTTTTTTGTTTCTTTAGCTAAATGATACTTTTGAGTTTAATTTTATTTTATTTTATTTATTTATTTTTTGTTATTTTCTTACATATTTCATGCCATAAAATATATGTGTGCCTAATGTAATCTTTAAAAACACTAATTCTGAATTTAAGAAAATGTATTTGTGGGTTATCCCACTTTGAAAAAAAAAAAAAAAAAAAACGTCGCTAGGTGGTCGCTCCTTAATCCTATCAAACGACGTACATTTCTCTCCCGAGCTTCTTTTTCATTGATTTTGTTTAGCGGCATATTAACACATCTATGGGTTATTTTATTCCAAAATCTAAATATTTTGTACGTAATTTTATAATTTCATGATAAACGTATATTTTTCAGATATATAGTTTGTAGATAAACTATTGTAGATTTTATGGTTAATTGATTTTGTTTAGCGGCATATCAACACTTCTCTGGGTTATTTTATGCCAAAATCTAAATATTTTGTACGTAATTTTATAATTTCATGATAAACGTATATTTTTCAGATATATAGTTTGTAGATAATCTATTGTAGGTTCTATGGTTAATTGATTTTGTTTAGCGGCATATCAACACTTCTATGGGTTATTTTATGCCAAAATCTAAATATTTTGTACGTAATTTTATAATTTCATGATAAAGATATGTTTTTTATATATATATATATATATAGTTTGTAGATAATCTATTGCAGGTTTTATGGTTAACTGATTTTGTTTAGCGGCATATCAAGACCTCTATGGGTTATTTTATGCCAAAATCAAAATATATTGTACGTAATTTTATGGCTTCAACGAAATATATATTGAACACAATTGTATGCCTTCAACTACAGATAAAATGGATTGTTAGTCATTTTGCTATAAAATGTATCGTTGGTAATTCTACAATAAAATGTATTCATGGTCATTTTCCTTAAGAAATGTAACCTTAGTCATTTTACCATAAGAAAGTATTGCTGGTAATTTTTTATATAAAATGGTTTGCTGATATTTTTACTATAAAGATGTATTTTTATACATGCAGTGTTTGTTTTTGTTTGGGGGTCCACTATTTATCCATAGCTGGGACACTAACAGGTGCTACCACCCTGGATCAGGCTGGACCTGGGAACAATACCAGTTGAGAGGTGCTTCCATGCTCCTCAAAAACTACAATCTCCTGATAAGAGACCTTGCTGCCGGATGTAGTTTTTCGTCATACCCAGGACTAGATCATTAAATGACCCGTAAGGTGTTGATATGCTTTTAAACAAACAAACCACTTTCGGTATTAAATGATTCAACGTGTTGATCTCTATCTATAAAAAGGCAGAATGTGTGTGTGTGTGTGTAACGAATGCACGACCGCAATTTTCGACGGATTTGCACCAAACTTTACATGCACGTGCTCCAAGTTAGCTAAAAGGCCAAGACCGACTTTGCATTTCCCAACTCCCATCGATAGTGGAAATAATCGATTTTTTCATGCTTCTACACCAGTTTTCATGTAGTTTGCGGCCATTTTGTACTGGCCAGAGTGAGAGCCTATAGCTGGCTGCCACGAATAGGCAGGAAGATTCTATTGGCCAGCGTGAGAGCCAACAGCTGACTGACACGAATGTTAACTAGCATGCTAGCATGCAAGTGGGAAAAATTTAAATCTGCATGGCACTTTACTCCAATTGGCACATTTGCTTGCTTAAACTCAACGTTGATTCTGATTCCGCAGAACTGGGTTGGGTGTGAAAAAGTATTTGTTGTTAACATTCTTTTTTCATTCGGTTTTTTCCAGTTACGAGTCCTTTTTTTTAAGCTGACCGTTTTGTGTTCATTTTGTTTAGTTCTTTTTTCGTAACAGATTTAATGTTTAGTATAGAGCTTAGAAAAAATTCGCAGTGTGAGATAGGCAAGAAGTAAGGCATGTAGCAATATCAGCACGACAAAGGACACTCCTTTAAAGGCGAGGAAGGGTAAAAATATTTCAAGTCAAGTGATAGCAATTGCTGTATGAGTCGTACGATTTTTGAATGAAGCGCGGGCAACGCCGGGTTATGCTGCTAGTATCTCATAAAACAGAGCAAAGCAAACCAAATTTGGTGTAACACGTCTATCGGCCTGTGCACTCGAGAAATTCTAATAAAATTCATCGGCAGGTAAAATAGAACCTTGCTTGATACCGAGCGATCAAACGGTGGTTTCCCCATACAAAACAGGACGCATTTTTCTTTACAAAAATTTCTCGAATGCGCAACCCGATAGACATAATGGACGCTGTTGAATAAATAAAGAGGAGCTGCCCATTTCAAATACGAAGTATCCACTCTAATAGTATTTGAAGTAACAAAGATATAGAATTAAAAATTAATCCATTGATTCTTAAGAAATACAGGGTGTTCGGGCTAAATTTGAGTTTTTTTGTAAAAACGGAACAAGTGAATATCTAAGCCCAAAATCAATTTATTGGGAAAATAGAAAAGTGGAATACAGATTATAATAACCAATAAGACAATTCACTCAGAGAACCCATATACCACGGCATCTACCGCGGCCTTGATAAGACTCCGAAATCTGGCACATGTAGGCTTTACAGTGTCACTGGAGAGAGCCTCAAACGCCTTGTTAATCCTGTCGATCAGCTGAGACTTGATTTTACGGTCAGTGGTGTTGGTGTCATTTCTCATCTGAGCCCCACTCATAATAATCCATAGGATTACAATCGGGTTAAGGGACCAGACACTGGGGCTGGTGAAGTTGCAAAAATTATCTGACAAACACTTCTGACTCTTGCTGGAGGCGTGACAGGAAACCGAATATTACAGCCACACATACGGTCTTTCACCAGTCCACCTTCTCCAGTCAAGGGTTGACCACGGTATTCAGCAATTCCATATAGCTATCCAAATTGAGCCTGAGACATTGTTTAAAGATATGAGGTAGCAGAACATCACCCTCATTGAAGACACATTCAAAAACCATCACAGTTTGGGGAAACTTGGTCTTCATGACACGAGGAACGTTATAAGGATTGTAAGCAAATCATCTGTTGTTTTAGGTGTTGTGCAGCTGATCCCGACATTCATCAGAGAAGAACCAGATTATCTCTGGATAAACAGGATGTCTCATTTTGTTTCGGGGTTTCTTTAGCTTTGTCGAACTGTTTTCTGAAATAAGTTGACATTTACACCTCTTTTATGACTGGTAGCGGAGGTCCTGATTCATGACGGAAATTGCAACACCCATTTCCCGCAACAAATCTCGCATTCGCTTCCCTGTGTCTTTCATCAATTTCTCCATCAGTTGTTGGATGAATTCTGCTATACAGGGGCAATCAGAACGTCTGCTTTGTTCTTTCTCACAAGCCACCGTGTCGTAGTCATGGATGCCTTTCTCTATTCCACGTGTTATTGTCTTCCCGGTGTTCAAAGAGCAGCTGTCATGATTGCTGCATTTTGATAGCCGGCACGAATCAACATGATACAAGTTACCCTTTTCCAATATTCGGGTGGCTTTCACTCGTCCATGTCAGTTAACTTTGATACCTCTAATACTGTAGTGATTAGCTATCACAATACCGTTCACTGTTTACAGATATTCCAAACCAATTTGAAAAAAATAAAAACATTAAACTCTGTCAAATTTAACCCGAACACCCTGTACGTAACACTATTTGCATCGCTCAGATTATCATCCTCATCTTTGTTGCCATATTTATCACAACATTGTACGCTCCGGCATTCTTCAGATGGTTGAAATGTCGAACTGAACACTTTATTTCGCTCGCTGGGGTAAACTGTTCTAGTTCCACGTGCCATGTATAATGGATATCAGTTATCAGTTATCTCCTGTTAATTCCCCTCTCCATGTTCTCAACCGCCATAACCAGGTATTGAACTCACTCTCTTTGGGTCGTGTCACTGGATCTAACGCCTTTATCCACTATGCCATGTTCCCTTGACGACATTTGTGTATGAATTTCTGGCCAACTGAAGAAGGCCGGAGCGTACAACGGCCGAAACATTGTAATAAATATGGCAACAAAAATGAGGATGATAGTCCGAGCAATGTAAATAGTGTACATAATACCTCATCTCAGAAATATAGAAAGATACTGACCATGTACGTAACATTATATTTTATTTAACTCCTGACTTTGTTAATAGATCATTGGGTGTATGTGAGGTCCTGGGTACCCATCCGATACGTTAACCTTACATTCTTGTGTACGATCTCTAACTGACTCTGCCTCTGCCTCTGGTACCGCTCCTGACTTTGTTAATTGGTCATTGTGTGTATGTGAGGTCCTGGGTACCCATCCGATACTTTAACCTTACATTCTTGTGGACGATCTCTAACTGACTCTGCCTCTGCCTCTGGTACCGCTTCTGACTTTGTTAATTGGTCATTGGGTGTATGTGAGGTCCTGGGTACCCATCCGATACGTTAACCTTACATTCTTGTGTACGATCTCTAACTAACTCTGCCCCTGCCTCTGGTACCGCTCCTGACTTTGTTAATTGGTCATTGGGTGTATGTGAGTTCCTGGGTACCCATCCGATACGTTAACCTTACATTCTTGTGGACGATCTCTAACTGACTCTGCCTCTGCCTCTGGTACCGCTCCTGACTTTGTTAATTGGTCATTGGGTGTATGTGAGGTCCTGGGTACCCATCCGATACGTTAACCTTACATTCTTGTGGACGATCTCTAACTGACTCTGTTTCTTTCTCTGGTACCGCTCCTGACTTTGTTAATTGGTCATTGGGTGTATGTGAGTTCCTGGGTACCCATCCGATACGTTAACCTTACATTCTTGTGGACGATCTCTAACTGACTCTGCCTCTGCCTCTGGTACCGCTCCTGACATTGTTAATTGGTCATTGGGTGTATGTGAGATCCTGGGTACCCATCCGATACGTTAACGTTACATTCTTGTGGACGATCTCTAACTGACTCTGCCTCTGCCTCTGGTACCGCCGATCCTGACTTTGTTAATTGGTCATTGGGTGTTGGGTCCTGTGAGTTCCTGGGTACCCATCCGATACGTTAACCTTACATTCTTGTGGGATGATCTCTAACTGACTCTGCCTCTGCCTCTGGTACCGCTCCTGACTTTGTTAATTGGTCATTGGGTGTTATGGTCATGAGGTCCTGGGTACCCATCCGATACGTTAACCTTACATTCTGTTGGACGATCTCTAACTGACTCTGCCCCTGCCTCTGGTACCACTCCTGACTTTGTTAATTGGTCATTGGGTGTATGTTAGGTCCTGGGTACCCATCCGATACGTTAACCTCTCTACATTCTTGTGGACGATCTCTTTAACCTCCTAACTTAACCTTACATTCTTGACGATCTCTAACTGACTCTGCCTCTGCCTCTGGTACCACTCTGACTTTGTTAATTGGTCATTGGGTGTATGTGAGGTCCTCTGGGTACCCATCCGATACGTTAACCTTAACCTTGCATTCTTGTGGACATCTCTAACTGACTCTGCCTCTGCCTCTGGTACCACTCCTGACTTTGTTAATTGGTCATTGGGTGTATGTGAGGTCCTGCCCATCCGATGCCTCATTCTTGGGACGATCTCCTGACTTTGCCTCTTTGGTACCACTCCTGACTTAATTGGTCATTGGGTGTATGTGAGGTCCTGGGTACCCATCCGATACGTTAACCTTTACATTCTTGTGGACGATCTCAACTGACTCTGCCCTCTGCCTCTGGTACCACCATCCTGACTTTGTTAATTGGTCATTGGTACCGCTCCTGTATTGTTAATTGGTCATTGGTGTAGGTCCTGGGTACCCATCCGATACGTTAACCTTACATTATTGTGGACTATCTCTAACTGACTCTGCCTCTGCCTCTGGTACCGCTCCTGACTTTGTTAATTGGTCATTGGGTGTATGTGGAGTTCCTGGGACGACCCATCCGATTTGTTAACTGTTAACCTTACATTCTTGTGGACTATCTCTAACTGACTCTGCCTCTGCCTCTGGTACCGCTCCTGACTTTGTTAATTGGTCATTGGGTGTATGTGAGATCCTGTACCCATCCGATACGTTAACCTTACATTCTTGTGGACGATCTCTAACTGACTCTGCCTCTGCCTCTGGTACCGCTCCTGACTTTGTTAATTGGTCATTGGGTGTATGTGAGTTCCTCTGGGTACCGCTCCTGACCCATCCGATACGTTAACCTCCGACATTCTTGTGGACGATCTCTAACTGACTCTGCCTCTGCCTCTGGTACCGCTCCTGACTTTGTTAATTGGTCATTTGGGTGTATGTGAGATCCTGGGTACCCATCCGATACGTTAACCTTACATTCTTGTGGACGATCTCTAACTGACTCTGCCTCTGCCTCTGGTACCGCTCCTGACTTTGTTAATTGGTCATTGGGTGTATGTGAGTTCCTGGGTACCCATCCGATACGTTAACCTTACATTCTTGTGGACGATCTCTAACTGACTCTCTGCCTCTGCCTCTGTTACCGCTCCTGACTTTGTTAATTGGTCATTGGGTGTATGTGAGTTCCTGGATACGTAACCCATCCGATACGTTAACCTTACATTCTTGTGGACGATCTCTAACTGACTCTGCCTCTGCCTCTGGTACCGCTCCTGACTTTGTTAATTGGTCATTGGGTGTATGTGAGTTCCTGGGTACCCATCCGATACGTTAACCTTACATTCTTGTGGACGATCTCTAACTGACTCTGCCTCTGCCTCTGGTACCGCTCCTGACTTTGTTAATTGGTCATTGGGTGTATGTTAGGTCCTGGGTACCCATCCGATACGTTAACCTTACATTCTTGTGGACGATCTCTAACTGACTCTGCCTCTGCCTCTGGTACCACTCCTGACTTTGTTAATTGGTCATTGGGTGTATGTCATTGAGATCCTGGGTACCCATCCGATACGTTAACCTTACATTCTTGTGGACGATCTCTAACTGACTCTGCCTCTCCTCTGGTACCGCTCCTGACTTTGTTAATTGGTCATTGGGTGTATGTGGAGTTCCTGGGTACCCATCCGATACGTTAACCTTACATTCTTGTGGACGATCTCAACTGACTCTGCCTCTGCCTCTGGTACCGCTCCTGACTTTGTTAATTGGTCATTGGGTGTATGTGAGTTCCTGGGTACCCATCCGATACGTTAACCTTACATTCTTGTGGACGATCTCTAACTGACTCTGCCTCTGCCTCTGTTACCGCTCCTGACTTTGTTAATTGGTCATTGGGTGTATGGAGTTCCTGGGTACCCATCCGATACGTTAACCTTACATTCTTGTGGACGATCTCTAACTGACTCTGCCTCTGCCTCTGGTACCGCTCCTGACTTTGTTAATTGGTCATTGGGTGTATGTGAGTTCCTGGGTACCCATCCGATACGTTAACCTTACATTCTTGTGGACGATCTCTAACTGACTCTGCCTCTGCCTCTGGTACCGCTCCTGACTTTGTTAATTGGTCATTGGGTATGTGAGTTCCTGGGTACCCATCCGATACGTTAACCTTACATTCTTGTGGACGATCTCTAACTGACTCTGCCTCTGCCTCTGGTACCGCTCCTGACTTTGTTAATTGGTCATTGGGTGTATGTGAGTTCCTGGGTACCCATCCGATACGTTAACCTTACATTCTTGTGGACGATCTCTAACTGACTCTGCCTCTGCCTCTGGTACCGCTCCTGACTTTGTTAATTGGTCATTGGGTGTATGTGAGATCCTGGGTACCCATCCGATACGTTAACCTTTACATTCTTGTGGACGATCTCTAACTGACTCTGCCTCTGCCTCTGGTACCGCTCCTGACTTTGTTAATTGGTCATTGGGTGTATGTGAGATCCTGGGTACCCATCCGATACGTTAACCTTACATTCTTGTGGACGATCTCTAACTGACTCTGCCTCTGCCTCTGGTACCGCTCCTGACTTTTGTTAATTGGTCATTGGGTATGTATTGAGTTCCTGGGTACCCATCCGATACGTTAACCCTTTTTTCTTGTGGACGATCTCTAACTGACTCTGCCTCTGCCTCTGTTACCGCTCCTGACTTTGTTAATTGGTCATTGGGTGTATGTTGAGGGTCCTGGGTCCTGGTACCCATCCGATACGTTAACCTTACATTCTTGTGGACGACCTCTAACTGACTCTGCCTCTGCCTCTGGTACCGCTCCTGACTTTGTTAATTGGTCATTGGGTGTATGTGAGATCCTGGGTACCCATCCGATACGTTAACCTTACATTCTTGTGGACGATCTCAACTGACTCTGCCTGCCTCTGGTACCGCTCCTGACTTTGTTAATTGGTCATTGGGTGTATGTGAGTTCCTAGGTACCCATCCGATACGTTAACCTTTACATTCTTGTGGACGATCTCTAACTGACTCTGCCTCTGCCTCTGGTACCGCTCCTGACTTTGTTAATTGGTCATTGGGTGTATGTGAGATCCTGGGTACCCATCCGATACGTTAACCTTACATTCTTGTGGACGATCTCTAACTGACTCTGCCTCTGCCTCTGGTACCGCTCCTGACTTTGTTAATTGGTCATTGGGTGTATGTTAGGTCCTGGGTACCCATCCGATACGTTAACCTTACATTCTTGTGGACGATCTCTAACACTCTGCCTCTGCCTCTGGTACCGCTCCTGACTTTGTTAATTGGTCATTGGGTGTATGTGAGATCCTGGGTACCCATCCGATACGTTAACCTTACATTCTTGTGGACGATCTCTAACTGACTCTGCCTCTCCCTCTGGTACCGCTCCTGACTTTGTTAATTGGTCATTGGGTGTATGTGAGTTCCTGGGTACCCATCCGATACGTTAACCTTACATTCTTGTGGACGATCTCTAACTGACTCTGCCTCTCCCTCTGGTACCGCTCCTGACTTTGTTAATTGGTCATTGGGTGTATGTGAGTTCCTGGGTACACCATCCGATACGTTAACCTTACATTCTTGTGGACGATCTCTAACTGACTGACTCTGCCTCTGCCTCTGTTACCGCTCCTGACTTTGTTAATTGGTCATTGGGTGTATGTCAGTTCCTGGGTACCCATCCGATACGTTAACCTTACATTCTTGTGGACGATCTCTAACTGACTCTGCCTCTGCCTCTGGTACCGCTCCTGACTTTGTTAATTGGTCATTGGGTGTATGTGGCATTGAGTTCTGGGTACCCATCCGATACGTTAACCTTACATTCTTGTGGACGATCTCTAACTGACTCTGCCTCTGCCTCTGGTACCGCTCCTGACTTTGTTAATTGGTCATTGGGTGTATGAGTTCCTGGGTACCCATCCGATACGTTAACCTTACATTCTTGTGGACGATCTCTAACTGACTCTGCCTCTGCCTCTGGTACCGCTCCTGACTTTGTTAATTGGTCATTGGGTGTATGAGTTCCTGGGTACCCATCCGATACGTTAACCTTACATTCTTGTGGACGATCTCTAACTGACTCTGCCTCTGCCTCTGGTACCGCTCCTGACTTTGTTAATTGGTCATTGGGTGTATGTGAGATCCTGGGTACCCATCCGATACGTTAACCTTACATTCTTGTGGACGATCTCAACTGACTCTGCCTCTGCCTCTGGTACCGCTCCTGACTTTGTTAATTGGTCATTGGGTGTATGTGAGATCCTGGGTACCCATCCGATACGTTAACCTTACATTCTTGTGGACGATCTCTAACTGACTCTGCCTCTGCCTCTGGTACCGCTCCTGACTTTGTTAATTGGTCATTGGGTGTATGTGAGTTCCTGGGTACCCATCCGATACGTTAACCTTACATTCTTGTGGACGATCTCTAACTGACTCTGCCTCTGCCTCTGTTACCGCTCCTGACTTTGTTAATTGGTCATTGGGTGTATGTTAGGTCCTGGGTACCCATCCGATACGTTAACCTTACATTCTTGTGGACGACCTCTAACTGACTCTGCCTCTGCCTCTGGTACCGCTCCTGACTTTGTTAATTGGTCATTGGGTGTATGTGAGATCCTGGGTACCCATCCGATACGTTAACCTTACATTCTTGTGGACTATCTCTAACTGACTCTGCCTCTGCCTCTGGTACCACTGCTGACTTTGTTAATTGGTCATTGGGTGTATGTGAGGTCCTGGGTACCCATCCGATACGTTAACCTTACTTTCTTGTGAACGATCTCTAACTGACTCTGCCTCTCCCTCTGGTACCGCTCCTTGACTTTGTTAATTGGTCATTGGGTGTATGTGAGTTCCTGGGTACCCATCCGATACGTTAACCTTACTTTCTTGTGAACGATCTCTAACTGACTCTGCCTCTGCCTCTGGTACCACTCCTGACTTTGTTAATTGGTCATTGGGTGTATGTGAGTTCCTGGTACCCATCCGATACGTTAACCTTACATTCTTGTGGACGATCTCTAACTGACTCTGCCCCTGCCTCTGGTACCGCTCCTGACTTTTGTTAATTGGTCATTGGGTGTATGTGGAGTTCCTGGGTACCCATCCGATACGTTAACCTTACATTCTTGTGGACGATCTCTAACTGACTCTGCCTCTGCCTCTGGTACCGCTCCTGACTTTGTTAATTGGTCATTGGGTGTATGTGAGTTCCTGGGTACCCATCCGATACGTTAACCTTACATTCTTGTGGACGATCTCTAACTGACTCTGCCTCTGCCTCTGGTACCGCTCCTGACTTTGTTAATTGGTCATTGGGTGTATGTGAGGTCCTGGGTACCCATCCGATACGTTAACCTTACATTCTTGTGTACGATCTCTAACTGACTCTGACTCTTTACCGCTGAAGTGGGTGTTCATCTCTCTACCCCTTAAACGGCTTTTTTTTCTCACATTGCATGCCCAGCTAGGCCGACACCTGTTTACCTGATGAGTTGGTAATGACATCAGGTGATTCGTCGATCTCCACCACCGGTCAGGAAGACATCCTCTACCCAGGCTTCTCCGAAGGACATTGAGTGAAAAATATGTTTTGGCATGATCCGGATCATTACTTTATTATTTTTCCGAATTTCTCAGACAAAACATTGTTATTATTAATTTTTAATATTTTCTTTTCCGTTTACACTTTGTCGTAATCATAGACAAACTATATTAAAGTTTTCCGAGTTTGCTTTATGAAATATTTTCGCTAATATTTTTCATTTACAAGTTTTGTCGTTCTTTTTAATTTTGTTAGATGTCAGAGGTCGAGTTTTAATGTTTTGCATCAATTATGCAAGCACCATGGATAGGAAAAATGTTTCCGACAACAGTTGAACAATCAAGATATATAACAATATAGTTCTGTCATGCAGGTGCATCGCTTTACCAACTAGGAAACATATTCATATTTGGTCCTATAATTGCAGTATCCATTATCTGATTTTTGTTCTATTGTATATTGTTTGTTTACACCAAGAAATAGTAATAACCGTAATATCTCTGAGTTGTCCAAATTTCTGAGATAAAGCGTTGTGAATTATTTTTTACACGTATTTCTTTCATCTTATTTCTCTTGCTTTTTATCGCAACTTCCCAATTGTTAAGTAGTATTAGATGTAATAGTAATCGAATATCTTAGCTGAAGCCTTATCGATTATTATTCATTTTTGACTAGTATTTCTTTCATCTTATTTCTCTTGCTTTTTATAGCAACTCCCAGATTGTTAAGCAGTATTAGATGTAATAGTAATCGAATATCTTAGCTGAAGCCTTGTCGATTATTATTCATTTTTGACTTACATTTCTTTCAATTATTCATCCTGCTTTTTTTTTTTTTTTTTTTTGCAAGTTGTTTATTTTGACAGTTTTTTCATTCCTCACACGAATCAAATATATGAACAGAGGGTGAGAAATGAAAAAGGCTTATGTTAATAATCATATCAGTAAACTTTATTGGTTGTTCAATCTTCCGGATAGTGATTATTGTAAATTTGATTCATAAATATTTACAGGCAAATTGACTTCGTGAAATGTGTATTAAATTTAAAGCACTTTTTTCTTTTTCTATTAATACAAAGACTTTTTGTTTTTATGATTTGACGAGTGGAGACAAATGGCCCGAGGTTACGAAATTAGAATGAAATTCAAAAAGCAATTCTCTGATTTCCTGAAGAAAACAGGAATTGTTTCTGACACGCGAATCTCTCTCGATATAAACACAGTTTTTTTTTTAATTGTCTTTTTTTAAATGTCCATATGTTTTATTACGTATTGAGTATCAGAGCGGGAAGCGAATTAGGCGTGCGGTGTTCAATTTTCGCTAGATTTCATTTCGTTTGTTTCGCATTAATGCTCTTGGAAACGAAATGAATGCTTCTTGCTCCAGTTATGGGTTAAAAATCAGGTCAGACTGGGCTCTCTTGCCCTGAAGCGGCAACCAGTCTCGGAGAAGGAAAACGAAAGTAACCGGAAGAGCGCTGGTCTCCATCAGGCTATGTGGCCCTGGACACACACCACTGCCGCTATGGATGCAGTAAATACGGCACCTCTACCGACCTAACAGGTTACCACACACACACACACGTCCTCTCAACTATCAAAGCTTTATATTGTCATCAAAATGGGCGGCTGGCCGTGTTTGCTTGTCTACTGGGGCGGCTAGCCAATGAAGACGCCTGCTCAGGTATATTTTCGTTTGTTCAACACCTACAGAGTGCACCTGTGGTTTAGACTGCAACTATGCTGAGCAGACCTTAGTTACAGTTTCTGGGAGAGACCGTGTTATCTAGTGTGATCAACACTCTGAAAAAGGCCAGCACACTCAAACCCTCAGTCACGATGACTTGTGACTTCGTGCTAGCACAGTCATCGACGCCTCCCAAAGAGTTACGTCTACCCAATTTCACTCGCAAAGCTTGCTATGGTCTTCAGGCACCTTCTGTCACAATTAAGGATTGTTGGAGGGTGTGGGAGGTATTACTAACACTATTTTGTTTAGAATCTTGTAAACATATATTAAAGTACATTGTAAATACAAATTGGGGTTAGATTGCTGTTTTATTTCCCCTCTCCCAAGATAAAAAATTGTACATATGGGGACTAGTTAGGATTTCATAGAGACCTTGTGGTATTATGGTAGCTGTATTAAGAATGGTAAGTAATCCAAAGACGGTTCTGTAATGTAATCTATTCTGACTGTCTCACATAACGTGGATCTCCTTTGTCTTTTCTACAAATATTTTCATGGGAATTATTCTGATGAGGTTTTAACCTTAGTGTCTCGACTGTATGAATTTAATAATGTTACTTGATTGGCAATTATGTCTCGCCGTTTTACTGTTTCAGCTTGATGCAACTGTATGTTTTATTCTAATATTTTCTTTTGTCGCACTTCTCACCTTTTAAAAGCAGTACTGGCTACTCGGTCAATGAATGCCAATTGTTTCCTTATAGGGAAACAGCTATTATTAGCAATACCACATGAGTTTTTCATAAAAGCAGTCTATAACATTTCAGGCTGGGCTCATTTAGAAATACCTTCGTGTCGAGTAACTCAGTCTGCTCAACTTGTCTCCCATTGAGTATGTTCTCAAGTATCTAGACTCCTAAACCGCCTCGGTGGCCTAATCCTTTAAACATATATATATATATATATATATATATATAATCGACACTAGGCTAAGATGAACCTCTATACTCCGTCTCATAAACCGATATGCAGGATAAAGCCGGGCAATTGATAAGCAAGTCTATGGCAGAGAACTAGATATATCTCGCCTTTCTTGAAATAACATCTATATGTTAATACTTCTAATCAGTTTAAATCAAAAGCTGTAAGAGCCAAGCCTAGTGTATTATTATTAAGGGTATGTTATGCTTCCTGCTTTGTATCCTGTAGAGTCGGGTCCAAACTATCGTCATTAGGTCCTATAGGGGAATTTTCATGTAATTTATTGAACTTTTCTTAGTCTATGGGATGTTCCTAGTAGGGCGATCTTCTGGACAACTTGTATATTGATGTTACCTGGGACACTTAAAATTGTCCATTCCTTTTCTCACAAGACCCAGAGCTCCGATTACTATTGGTACAGTCTCAGTCTTTATTCCTCAAATCCTGTTAATCTCGATCTCCAGGTCGTTCTATTTGGACAATATCTCGCTAATATTCATGGAGGTGCTTCTCTCAGATGGTACTGCTATGTCAATAAGCATCCTGATTTACTACTACTACTACTACTACTACTGCTGCTACTACTATTTCCTTCGATTTTTGTTGTATACACATTTTCTTCTGGGTCCCAGCTTGAGACCTAAGATCAGAAATGGCTTCCCTGACATTTTCCACTGATAATTTTTGTAAAAATATAAATTAAGATCACAGACATTTTGCATAGGCAAATCTCTTCGTAATGTGTGAGCTGTACTTGTGAGTAGAAGTTGTTTGTATTTTCTTTAAGGTATGGGCTACCAGGGATCCATTCAGTGGGTCACTCGGAACCTTTTCCAATCAATCCGAGTGCTCCAACTACAACTGGAATTATTGATGTCCTCATGTGTCTCATCTTTCTAGATTTCCACTTTAACATCCTTGTATTTTGATAGTTTTTTTGAAGATCTTTAAAGATACATTATAATCTTCAGGGACTGCCATGTTAATAAGAAAGCGCCTTCTGTTTTTGTGATCTTTGATCACGATGTCTGGGCAATAAGCTTGGATTATTCTGTCTATTTTGTATTGTAAAATCCCATAAAATTGTTATAGGTCCTATCTCTGTAGCCGGGTGAGGAGGAGGAAGATTATTATTATTATTATTATTATTATCATTATTATTATTATTATCTTTTAACGATTCTGGATTGATACAATTTTTTTCCAGTGATGGGCGAGCCTGTTCTCGTCCCACAGCCCATGTCTCGGGATATCTCGTATAGTTCTTATTTTTACTACTTCTTGGTTATTGCAACTTAGCATATGCTATGGGCTCCACATTTTCGAGGGTCAATCACTACACACTTTGAAACTGTCCGGTGAACTCGGAATCTTACACTCTAGCAATATATATATATATATATATATATATATATATATATATATATATATATATATATATATATATATATATATATATATAAAAGTGTCGCTTAAGTGTTGACTTCTATGTTCACTTTATATTTACACGATCTATCTCTGATATCGAGCATTTTATCCCATAAATATAGCACACCTTAAGACTATATTTTTTATATATATATATATATATATATATATATATATATATATATATATATATATATATAGGAACAGTTCATTATTAATTATTCATCAGTTCTGGTAATCTTATATCGAGGCTGTTAACTCTACTCAAATATATCATTAGAATCATGTGCCTCATATTTGGAGGAGTTGTTTATTATGTTAATAGAACAGGACCGGTGCATACTATCGCTGAATCCTCCGACCAGGAGTGGAGGTGAGTCTGATTGCAGGTCCCGGGCAGTACTTTGTGACCCTCGCTATCTTAACATTTGCTTATCTTTTCTACCTACATTTATACACGTTCCAAATTAAACTAAGCACAATTGACTATTAAATGATGACAATTTTTGCAGATTTTGACGTCACTCTGGGGTCGTTTTTTTCCGTCCAAACCTGTGGATTTATTTTGCTTGTGCTATGTCTCGAAAAAAAAATATAAAATTCACTGTTTTTTTTTATCCATGATGTTGAATGTCTTAAAATTATTTAGCTTTTTAGCAAGAAAAATATCAAGTTGATGTCAAAATCGCCACAAAACATTTAAAATGAATGATCTATTAGTGATTTACCAAGCGTAGCTCAGATGTGGCACGCGGCCGAAATTATGGGGTACCCAGTGAGGATCGAACTCACTACTCAGTCATAATTGTGTTAGCAAGACAAGCTTGCTAAACATTACACCACCTCGAGGTGACCATGGAATGATTTATTATGACATTGTATTTATTTTCGATTTTTCTAGTTGAATTCTTCGCCTATATGGCATATGATCCATTATTGTACATAATTAGATTACAATAAAAAATTATTATTTTATATGAATACTAGATTATGAAAACTGAAATGTAGTAGAGTTGGGGGGGGGGCTCCGTATCATAGATTCGGTGAGGGTCCACGAGACCCTTACACCGGTCCTGTGATAGAAATTAAATATTTACCTGTTTTATTAGTTCTGTCAGCATGCTTAGTTTTGCCTTTTATAAATTCCATACGATTTAACATTTATGTGAATTAATTTAAGACCCCTACATAGTGGGCTCCAAGCATTGCAACATCGATGGAATAAGTGTATGGACCGCAAGCGGGGGTACTATGTTCCTCATTTGATCACATTCTCTGAAAGTATCTTGGTCAACCTGTAAACTTTTCAGCCGACTTTCCTATATGCTCCAGGCCCGCACTAGTTTAATCCGGCTTTTTGTCTTCATATTGATTTCAATTTCGATGGAAATCCAATGAAATGGTAAATATATAAAACAATAAAAAAAACTCACGTTTTTTCACGTTTTTCTGATCAAACTGCGTCAACAGAAAAATCGATTTTATTTCAATCAAATCTCGATTGGCGAGACTGAACGTGATTCACGTTACACAAAAGAATGCTGGACTTTTTTTTTACTTTAACTATGTTTTTTTTTTTTTACATTACATTTTAATGATAATATTTTAATGATAGCATTTTAATGATAACTAATTTCGTGTTAATTGTTCTGAAGAGCTTTTCTCTTTGGTACCTAAACTTTATGAATTTGAGCGCAGTACTAGATTGGCAGCAAGGTCTCATCATTTTACAGTTGAAATGGCTAAATGCAACCGTAAGTTCTATGTTAACAGTTTCTTCTCTCACACTTCTCGCTTGTGGAAATCTTTTCCAGTTACTTGCTTTCCAGTCAAGTTTGATCTTCAAAAATTTATATTCAGTCTCAATCGTTATCTTCTCCTTTTTGAATTCTTGCTCTTTTATTGGTCTTTTATTGCTCTCTCTCTCTCTCTCTCATTCTCTTATTTTTTGCTTATATTCTCTAACACCTAGTGACTCCTTGTGTCTTAGACTCTTTATTGCCTTGCTTGGGGTGAAAATATATTCATTTCTTTGTATATATATATATATATATATATATATATATATATATATATATATATTCACAGGGCTATCCAGAGGATATATATATATGTAATAAAAAGGGGAGAGAAAACGCAAACGTTTTGAGTTTTAATGTGGATTTTAAAAAAATATATATTATGCTTTATTTTCCATTATTTTGCTACACGATGTTTTTGCTAATTTTGCTTTCTTTAGAAAGACATTTCGGTCACTAACACACAAAGAAGAGAATGTCTAATAACGGGAATATTTAACATCGAAAAACATAAGAATAATTCAATTCCTTTTAATAATATGTGGAAATGTTGCCTCTTTGACTGAAGAAGGTCGCAAGACCGAAAACACGTGTAGCAAAATTATGGAAAATATATATATATATATATATATATATATATATATATATATATATAGAGAGAGAGAGAGAGAGAGAGAGAGTACCCTCCGGATAGCGTTGTGGTATAATGGATATCGACTCGGACTGAGAAAGCGGGTTCGTTACATTTGGTTACACGCAAATAACGTTTGGAAAGATGTGAATACATCTCTTCTACCCCACTCCCTCGCTATGAATTGAATAGCGGGACAGACTGGGTCCTATAGCTTTGGTTGGCAACCAGTCTACCACAGAAAGAAACGGCAGCCTACTGCGGGAATATCTTCTGCTTAGTCATGAATCGAAAGAGACATGATCGCTCAAGCGTGTATCGCGTATGGCACTTAACTGACTGTATTCACTAGAGTTTAGGACATGTGATACGAACAATTTTCAAACAAATGAAGGTATAAATAAAAACGGATTTCATTATTTCCACTATTTACATTTGAATTATTTTTGTTGTCATTACATTTCAGCTGTTGTTTACCCACTTTTTTTAATCTACCAGGGTTGACTGTTCTCGTTCCACTGCCCATGTCTATATAGTTCTTGTTTTAGTAATGCTCCGTTATGTTTGACTATTTTCCCTGAGTACAAGTGCACACTGCCTGGTCAGAGGATTGAACTCACTATAACTATGTCACTAGATTCACGTACATAGCTTTAATCATGTACTTGGACTCAGTGGAAACGGTCGAGTAGTGCTAAAATTAAGAACTAGTCGCGATATCCCTGAGCAGGGGTAGTGAACAAGAACAGTCTACACTCAGAGATTAAATAAAAGGTTCCGTCCAATATTCCCTGCAGGTTACCCAGATTCACATACGCCTGAAGAAGGCCGAAGCGCACAACGACTAAGATGCTGTGATAACAACAACAAAGATAAAGATAATAGCTTGAATATAAATAGTACAAATAATGATAACTTTTCATCCCAGAAATTCAAACAAAACCTGATATGTTATTAGTAAAATCTAATTTTAAAAACGATACAATGTGGTGATTAGAATTGGAATAAAACCTAAACATATGATAAAAGTGAATTCAAACATTTTTTTTATTCTTAAGAATTTACAACCAAATTATTAAACGCTATTTATTATATTGTTTGTTTACAAGAATTTTATATTTACAACATTTTTAAAACTAATGCAATATTTATCATTTAAGACTAATGCAATATTTATCATTTAGTAATTTGTAAAGAAATAAATGTGAAAAAAAAATTATTAAATTATTAAAATGTGAACCAACCATAAGAAAATCTTTATTTTTTACCATTTTATAAAGTTTGAATTAATTGTAAATTAGCCGAAATTTTTACCAACCATTGCAATAACAATTTAATAAATAAACAAGGTTTATTATTTTTGTTGTTAATTCTCAAAAACAACAAAAAAATGTATAAATTCACTTTCATATGTTTAGGTTGTATTGAAATTCTAATAATCGCTTTTTAAAACAATAAACATTGCCGAAGAAGAGTGACCGTAGAAAAAAAAAATGATAATCAAAATAAAAAAAGCGGTGTAATGGGAAAAACGTCCTTTTGGCACTACGTCCTCTTGTCGGCACGTTTGTCGAAGATTGCCTAAAATTCGTTTTTCTGATGACAATGTTATAATTTTCATATATTTACTAATAGTTGGATCCATGGAGATTGTTCGGTTGGCAGGTTGATACTTGAAATATCGCCTGTATATATTTTAAGAATTCCTGAAATAATCTGAAATAAATCTCGTATATATGCGGTGATGGGTAGTTGTTGTGGCGATAACAGATAAACACAGATATTTTCTTCAATAATTAATCATTCGAAATGAAGTAAATTTTGTAAAACTTCTCCCAAAACTATCAGCAGCATAATTAATGTCCAGTTTTATCCTCATCTCCGAAAAAAAAGACAATTCATCCTTGAGAATTTCGAAACATTAAACAAACTGACGCAGAGCGATGCCGATATAGGCCCAAATAATTGCTAAGAAATACAATGTGTATGTTATACCGATGTGACCACTACTGTTGGTCAAACCTGCGCAGTGAGCAGAAGTTTTCCCCAAGTGACTAATGCAGGCGGCATAGGCCATAACGTGAGGGATGTAATTTTGCTCATGAACGCCCTGATATAAATGACTCCAAGGACCAATGGCGTAGACTGCCACATCTTCACCGCTGTGGGTCCCGTATTTCATTGGAACTGCTGACTGTTGTAAATAGTCATTGCTCTCTGAAATGAAACAAAATACAATTTCAGATTTAATTTCAATTCAATTAACAATTAAGATAATTATCATTATCATCAGTAAGCATCCTAGTCTTATTTTATACGATATGTAGCTGTGGAAATATAAAATTAATAAACAAAATCAATAAACAAAATCAATGAAAATAAATAAGATAACCTAGAAAGAAAGAAAAAGAAAGAAAATAAAAAGATAAGGAAAAAAAAAAATTGAAAAAAATGATAAAAGAAAGGAAAAAGAAAATAAAGAAAGAAAAAAGAAAAAGAAAAGAAAAGAAAGAAGAAAGAAAGAAAAAGAAAAAGAAAAAGGAAAAAGAAAACATAGGAAAAAAAAAAAAAAAGAAAAAAAAAAAAAAGAAAAAAAGAAAGAAACAAGGAAAAAAAAAAGAAAGAAAGAAAGAAAAAGAAAGAAAGAAAGAAACAAACAAGAAAAAGAAAGAAAGAAAGCATAAGTGTTCAAAGTAAAAAAATGGAAGCAAAAAGAAAAGGAAAGGAAAGAAAGAAAAAAGAAAGAAAGAAAAAAAAGAAAAGAAAGAAAGAAAGAAAAGAAATAAAGCAAAAAAGAAAAAGTGAAAGAAAGAAAGAAAGAAAGAAAGAAATGGAAGCAAACAAGAAAAAAAAGAAAGAAAGAAAGGAAAACAAACAAAAAGTAAAGAAAGAAAGAAAGAAAGAAAGAAAAAATGTCGCAAAAGAAAGAAAGAAAGAAAGAAAAGAAAGAAAGAAAAAGGAACCAAATTCAAAAAGAAAGAAAGAAAGTAAAGAAAGAAAGAAATGCTGAAAGAAAAAAGAAAAGAAAGAAAAGAAAGAAAGAAGAAAAATGAAAGAAAGAAAGAAAAAAGAAAAAAAAGAAGTAATGCAAAAAAAAAGAAAGAAAAAATAAAAATAAAGAAAAAAAAATGAAAGAAAGAAAGAAAGAAAAGAAAGAAAAAAAAAGCAAAGAAAAAAAGTAAAAAGAAAGAAAGGAAAGAAAGAAAATGAAAGAAGAAAAAAGAAAGAAAGAAACAAAAAAGAAAGAAAATGTGAAAAAAAAAAAGAAAGAAAAAAAGAAAGAAAGAAAGAAAGAAACAAGAAAAGTGTGAAAGAAAGAAAAAGAAAGAAAGAAAGAAAATGGAAACAAACAAGAAAAAAAAGAGAAAGAAAGAAAGAAAATGAAAACAAGGAAAAGAAATGAAAGAAAAAAAGAAAGAAAGAAAAAAAAAAAGAAAGAAAAGAAAGAAAGAAAAGAAAAAGAAGAAAAAGTGTGGAAAGAAAGAAAGAAAGAAAATGGAAGAAAAGAAGAAAAAAACAAAAAAGAAAGAAAGAAAAAAAGAAAGAAAGAAAATGGAAAAAACAAGAAGAAAAAAGAGAAAAGAAAGAAAGAAAAGAAAATGGAAGTAAAAAGAAAGAAAGAAAGGAAAGAAAAAAAAAAAAAAACAAGAAAAGAAAGAAAGAAAGAAAAAAAAGAAACAAGAAAAAAGTGAAAGAAAGAAAGAAAGAAAATGGAAGGAAATTTAAGAAAAAGAAAGAAAGAAAGAAAAAAAAACAAGAAAAGTGTGAAAGAAAGAAAGAAAGAAAAAGAAAGAAAATGGAAGCAAACAAGAAAAAAGAAAGAAAGAAAGAAAAAAAGAAAGAAAAATGAAGCAAATCAGAAAAGAAAAAAAGAAAGAAAGAAACAAAGAAAAATGAAAGAAAAAGGAAAGAAAGAAAGAAAGAAAGAAAAGAAAAGAAAGAAAAACAAGAAAAAAAGAAAAGAAAGAAAGAAAAGAAAGAAAATGAAAGAAAAGAAAGAAAGAAAGAAAGAAAAAGAAAAGAAAGAAAAAGTGTGAAAGAAAGAAAGAAAGAAAGAAAATGGAAAGAAAGAAAAAGTGTAAAAAGAAAGAAAGAAAGAAATGAAAATGCAAACAAGAAAAAGTGTGAAAGAAAGAAAAAAAAGAAATGGAAGAAAAAGAAAAAGAAAGAAAGAAAAGAAAGAAAGAAAATGGAAAGAAAAACAGAAAAGTGTAAAAAAATTAAAGAAAGAAAGAAAAAAAAAGAAAGAAAAAGAAAAAAGAAAAAAGAAAG
>CAHIKZ030002479.1:2647500-2802500 GCA_903632075.3 Acanthosepion pharaonis | reverse complement strand
ACAAGAAAAAAGAAAGAAAGAAAAAAGAAAGAAAGAAAGAAAATGGAAGCAAACAAGAAAAAAGAAAAGAAAAAAGAAAGAAAGAAAGAAAATGGAAATGTGTGTTCCTACAAAAGAAAAAAAAAGAAAGAAAGAAGCAAAAAGAAAAAAAAAGAAAAAAGAAAAGAAAGAAAAGAAAACAAGAAAAAAAAGTCAAAAGAAAGAAAGAAAAGAAAAAATAGAAAGAAAAGAAAAAAAAAAAAAAAGAAAATGGAAAGAAAGAAAGAAAGAAAGAAAAAAAAGAAAATGGGAAAAAAAAGAAAAAAAAAAAAAGAAAAGAAAGAAAAAAGAAAATGGAAGCAAACAAGAAAAAAAAAAGAAAGAAAGAAAGAAAAAAGAAAAAAAAAAGAAACAAGAAAAATGAAAAGAAAGAAAAAAATTGAAAGAAAACAAGAAAGAAAGAAAGAAAGAAAGAAAGAAAATGGAAACAAACAAGAAAAAAGTGTGAAAAGAAAGAAAGAAAAAAAAGAAAGAAACAAAAAGAAAGTGAAAGAAAGAAAGAAAAAGAAAAAAAGAAAAAGTGAAAGAAAGAAAGAAAGAAAAAAAGAAAAGAAAGAAAAAAGAAAGAAAAAATTCAAGAAAAAAAAGAAATGAAGAAAGAAAAAAAAGAAAGAAAATGAAGCAAACAAGAAAAGTGTGAAAGAAAGAAAGAAAAGAAAAAAGAAATGGAAGCAAAACAAGAAAAGTGTGAAAGAAAGAAAAAAGAAAGAAAAAAATGAAGCAAACAAGAAAAAGTGTGAAAGAAAGAAAGAAAGAAAAGAAAGAAAATGAAAAAAAAAGTGTGAAAGAAAGAAAGAAAAAAGAAAAAAATGAAAGAAACAAGAAAAAAATGTGAAAGAAAGAAAGAAAGAAAAGAAAAGAAAATAAACAAGAAAAATGTGAAAGAAAAAAGAAAGAAAGAAAGAAAGAAAGAAAAAAGAAAAAGAAAGAAAAAAAAAAAAAGAAACAAGAAAAATGTTAAAGAAAAAAGAAAGAAAATGGAAGCAAAAAAGAAAAGTGAAAAAGAAAGAAAGAAAAAAGAAATGGAAGAAATAAGAAAAAGAAAGAAAGAAAGAAAGAAAGAAAATGGAAGCAAACAAGAAAAAAAAAGAAAGAAAGAAAGAAAAAATTGTAAAGCAAACAAGAAAAAGAAAGAAAGAAAGAAAGAAAAAAAATGGAAGAAAAAGAAAGGAAAAAAGAAAAAAGAAAAAAGAAAAAAAGAAAGAAAGAAATGAAAGAAAACAAGAAAAAGTGTGAAAGAAAAAGAAAAGGAAAGAAAAGAAAGAAAGAAAAAGAAAGAAAGAAGCAAACAAAAAAAAAAAGTGTGAAAGAAAAGAAAGAAAGAAAGAAAAAAGCAAAAAAAGAAAAAGGAAAAAAGAAAGAAAGAAAGAAAGAAATACAAAAAAAAAGTGTGAAAGAAAGAAAGAAAAAAGAAAAAGCAAACAAGAAAAAGTGTGAAAAGAAAGAAAGAAAGAAAAGAAATGGAAGCAAAATAAGAAAAAGAAAAAAAGAAAGAAAGAAAGAAAGAAAGAAAATGGAAGCAAAAAGAAAAAAATGTGAAAGAAAGAAAGAAAGAAAGAAAGAAAATGGAAGCAAACTGAAAGAAAGAAAAAAAGAAAAGAAAGAAAGAAAGAAAATGGGAAAAACAAGAAAAAATGTGAAAGAAAGAAAGAAAGAAAAAGAAAAAAATGGAAGCAAACAAGAAAAGTGTGAAAGAAAGAAAGAAAGAAAACAAGAAAAAGAAAGGAAATGGAAGCAAAGAAGAAAAAGTGTGAAAAAAAAGAAAGAAAGAAAGAAAGAAAGAAAAAATGGAAGCCAAGAAAAAAACAAAGAAAGAAAGAAAGAAAGAAAGAAAGAAATGAAAGCAAAAAGAAAAAAGTGTGAAAGAAAGAAAAAGAAAAAAAAAAATCAAACAAGAAAAGTGTGAAAGAAAGAAAGAAAAAAGAAAGAAAGAAAGAAAATGGAAAAACAAAGAAAAAAGTGTGAAAGAAAGAAAAAAAAAAGAAAAAGCAAACAAGAAAATGAAAGAAAAGAAAGAAAAAAGAAAATGGAAGCAAAACAAGAAAAAAGTGTGAAAGAAAGAAAGAAAGAAAATGAAAGTGGAAAGAAAACAAGAAAAGTGTGAAAGAAAAAGAAAGAAAGAAAGAAATGGAAAAAGGAAAAGAAAGAAAAAGTGTGAAAGAAAAAAGAAAAGAAAGAAAGAAAGAAAAATTGAAAGAAAATTGTGAAAGAAAGAAAGAAAAAAAAAAAGAAAATGGAAGCAAGTTTTTAAAAAAGAAAGAAAAAAGAAAAAAACAAGAAAAGTGTGAAAGAAAGAAAAAAAAGAAAGAAAATGAAAGAAAAAAAAGAAAGAAAGAAAGAAAGAAAAAGAAAGAAAGAAAAATGGAAACAAACAAGAAAAAAAAGAAAAAGAAAGAAAGAAAGAAAGAAAAAAAAGTGAAAAAGAAAGAAAATGAAAAAACAAGAAAAAAAGTAAAGAAAGAAAGAAAATGGAAGCAAAAAAAAAGAAAAAAGAAAGAAAGAAAGAAAATGGAAGCAAACAAGAAAAAGTGTGAAAGAAAGAAAGAAAGAAAGAAAGAAAATGGAAGCAAACAAGAAAAAGTGTGAAAGAAAGAAAGAAAGAAAGAAAAAATGGAAGCAAACAAGAAAAAGTGTGAAAGAAAAAAGAAAGAAAGAAAATGGAAGCAAACAAGAAAAAGTGTGAAAGAAAGAAAGAAAGAAAGAAAATCTTTGGAAACAAACAAGAAAAATGTGAAAGAAAGAAAGAAAGAAAGAAAGAAAGAAAATGGAAGCAAACAAGAAAAAGTGTGAAAGAAAGAAAGAAAGAAAGAAAATGGAAGCAAACAAGAAAAAGTGTGAAAGAAAGAAAGAAAAAAGAAAAAAAAAAAACAAAAAAAGTGAAAGAAAGAAAGAAAGAAAGAAAGAAAAATGGAAGCAAAAAAGAAAAGTGTGAAAGAAAGAAAGAAAGAAAATGAAAAAAAAAGAAAGAAAAATGAAAAGAAAGAAAAAAAAGTGTGAAAAGAAAAGAAAGAAAGAAAAAGAAAGAAAAAATATAAAAACAAAAAAAGAAAGAAAGAAAGAAAGAAAGAAATGGAAAGAAAACAAGAAAAAATAAAGAAAGAAAGAAAGAAAAAAAATAAAAAGGTGAAAGAAAGAAAGAAAGAAAGAAAAAAAAAAGAAAAATGTGGAAAGAAATGTTAAGAAAGAAAAAGGAAAAAAAAAAAAAGAAAGAAAGAAAATGGAAGAAAAGAAAAAAGTGTGAAAGAAAGAAAGAAAGAAAGAAAGAAAGAAACAAAAAAAAAGGAAAAGAAAGAAAGAAAGAAAATGGAAGCAAACAAGAAAAAGTGTGAAAGAAAGAAAGAAAGAAAGAAAAAATGGAAGCAAACAAGAAAAAGTGTGAAAGAAAGAAAGAAAGAAAGAAAAAAGCAAACAAGAAAAAGTGAAAAAAGAAAAAAAAAAAGAAAGTGAAAGAAAGAAAGAAAGAAAGAAATGGAAGAAAATGAAATGTACAAGAAAAGTGTGAAAGAAAGAAAGAAAGAAAAGGAAAAATGGAAGCAAACAAGAAAAAAGTGTGAAAGAAAGAAAGAAAGAAAAAAGAAATGAAATAAAGAAAAAGTGAAAGAAAAGAAAAAGTGTGAAAGAAAGAAAGAAAGAAAGAAAATGGAAGCAAACAAGAAAAAGTGTGAAAGAAAGAAAGAAAGAAAATGGAAGCAAAAAAGGAAGAAAAAGAAAAAAAAAAAAGAAAGAAAGAAAACGGAAGCAAAGAAAGAAAAGTGTGAAAGAAAGAAAAAGAAAGAAAGAAAAGTGTGAAAGAAAGAAAGAAAGAAAGAAAGAAAATGGAAGCAAACAAGAAAAAGTCAAAGAAAAAAGAAAGAAAAGAAAAAAAAAAGAAAAAAAAAAGAAAAGAAAGAAGAAAGAAAGAAAAAAAAAGAAATAAATAAAGAAAAAAAAACATTAAAAAGACGCAAAGAAAAAATCTGAAAGAAAGAAAGCAAATGTCAAAAAAGAAAGAAAAGAAATGTACCAAAATAAGAAAAAAGATTGAAAGAAAAAAAAAAATTGAATTAAATAAAAAAACTTAGAAAAAAATATAAACATAAAAAAAATCCAAATGTTAAAAAAGAAAGAAAGAAAAAAGAAAGGAAGCTTTAAAAAGCAATTTTGAAAGAAAGAAAGATAAAAGTAAATAGAAATAATATTAAAAAATAAAAGTTCTAAATACAAACATAATAACCAGTAAGGACATAAAAAAAAAGTTAAATAAAATCGGTTTTATTATTAATCACACAAAAAACAAAACGCGTCAACTTCTGTCACAGTTTCCATACACTTTCATTTTTAAAATAATATAAAGTTTGATAATGGGGATAACTTGTAAAACACATAATTATATATTATATATATATATATATTTATATATGTATATATTTTTTTTTTTGTCGGACATCTAAGAAACCTACAGAACAGTATCAAGAAATCAAATATAAAATATATATCTTTCGTTGGAACAATATTACCATACGTGAAAACTCTACAGAACAAATGAAATTTAAACAAACAATGAAAAATAAAAGAACGCCTAAAATGGTATGGTTTAACAATATGAAATAAAATCTTACGAAGATATATATACGTAAAATTAAAATAAATTTATATTAAAATAAATTTAAATAATGAATTAATAATAATGAACCAACCTGAGCAATAAGATAGGAAAATAAGTTTTCCTCATATATCAAAAAATAAAAAAGCGATCAAAAAAATTCTCGTGTTTCGCAATCAGTTCACGATTCGGCGATCAGGCAACACCTATTAGAAAATGAGTCATAACTCAAAACGTTTCACATTGGACTCTTTTCACGTTTCACAATGGACTGTTTTCAATTATATGCGTAGGCAGGTCCAAATATCATCTGTCTATTTTGGAAGCCATCTGCCTCAATTTATTTAAACCATTGCTTTCTAAACAAAAGGAGAATTTTTCCCGATCGCAAAATTTATTTTTTGATATATGAGCAACTTATTTTCCTATCTTACTGCTCAGGTTGGTTCATTATTATTAATTCATTATTTACGCATTTATTTTAATCGTAAATTTATTTTAATTTTACGTATATATATCTTCGTAAGATTTTAGACGTGTTCCAACCATACCATTTTGGCGTTCTTCTCATTTTCATTGTTTGTTTAAAATCATTTGCCAACGAAAGACCCTGATGAAGCGTTGGCCGAAAGGTAAAATTTAGGTCCTGCAAAAAAAAAAAAAAAATGGTCATACAAAAAAAATTCATTTTCTTTAAATCGTTATATTTGTTTTGTGGTATCAAAACATTATTCCAATATATATATGTATATATAAGACAGGATGTGTGTGTGTGTGTGTGTGTGTGTGTGTGTGTGTGTGTGTGTGTGTGTGTGTGTGTGAGTGTAACGAATGCACTGCCTCAATTTTCGACGGATTTGCACCAAAATTTACATGCACATGCTCCAAGTTAGCGGCAAGGCCAAGACCCACTTTGTATTTCCCAACTTCCATCGATAGTGGAAATCGATTTTTTCATGCTTCTACGGCACTTTTCATGTAGTTTGCGGCCATTTTCTACTGGCCAGAGTGAGAGCCTATAGCTGGCTGCCACGAATAGGTAGGAAGATTCTACTGGCCAGCGTTAGAGCCAACAGCTGACTGACACGAATGTTAACTAGCATGCTAGCATGCAAAAAAAATAAAATCGATAGCGGCATTCGTCACAAGTGGGAAAGTTTAAATCTGCATGGCACTTTACTCCAATTGGCTCATTCGCTTGCTTAAACTCAACGTTGATTCTGATTCCGCAGAACTGGGTTGGGTGTGAAAAAGTATTTGTTGTTAACATTCTTTTTCATTCGGTTTTCTAGTTACGAGTCCTTTTTAAAGCTGATCGTTTTGTGTTCATTTTGTTTAGTTCTTTTTCGTAACAGATTTAATGTTTAGTATAGAGCTTAGAAAAAATTCGCAGTGTGAAATAGGCAAGAAGTAATGCATGTAGCAACATCAGCACGGCAAAGGGCACTCCTTTAAAGGCAAGGAAGGGCAAAAATATTTTAAGTCAAGTGATAGCGATTGCTGTATGAGTCGTACGATTTTTGAATCAAACACGGGCAACGCCGGGCCATGCTGCTTGTATATATATAAATATCCTACTAAGCAAGGATGTTGAAACAATTTAATCCATTAGTGAATGACATTTTTTCTAAAATTTTAAATCTGCCAGCCCTAAAATTGCTATTAGCCAGCAACGTAGATTAGACAAAGAAAGTCAAGAAAAGAACCGTCCTTTTTAACAGACCGTTTTTGTGGCTACAATTGTCCAAGATTGCCGAGTGTCATTCGTAATATAAAACAAATAAAGTAAACTTACCTGTGTCCACTTTGCTTATATTTTCTCTTTTGCCGTTTGCCATCACTTTAAAACCAGGTCCCGTCGCATATAGTAAGGTGGTGTACGGAAGTCCATCTGATGAGCCGCCCCATTCAGTATTGTCGACGGCCGCTAAAATAACACCAAAATTAAGACAATAAGAAACATCCATCTGAAAGAAAAGTGATTGCTGACCAAGGAAACACTACATACATCAATAAATTCGTAACTTAATGATGATCAATTGATTCATTTCAATTGAAATTGAAGAAAGATAAAATGGCCACCAGCCAGTAACAAACACGCCTGGCACGATTTCGACGTGGACATCGGCGAGATCCTCGAAATAACATCAAGAGGTTCGGTGGATTATCGACTAGCGACAATGTCAAAAATCATCACTAACATTAAGATTACCTCCTCAGTTATCCATCGAAACTGCAATCCACCGAAATAAGAAAAGAAACCAGTCCCCACCGCGGGTCATTTGAAAGATATTTCGTGCACCGGATTGGTTGTTACAAACATCCAATCGGATGCGCGGAATATGTGGTCTTTCTTCCTCTTATTCATTAAAAAGGCCAGAGTGGCTGTTAGCGTTTAATTAAAAGGGGGAATCAGGGGTTGATCTCCCCTGATTGGGTCGATTTGGTGATGGGGAGTATGATGTTGAAAGACCCGAAACTCCCTGATGAACCAAGTCAAAAACATCACTGACGACCCCCTTGGGCGCCTACTTAAAAGCGTATTTGCGAATTGATTTGTTTCTTTTTTTACGGCTTATCAACCCTTTGTGAGTTATTTAAAGCCAAACATATTTTGGAGTGTAAGAATAATTTCTTCTTCTTTTTTATGGCTTATCAACCCTTTAGGAGTTATTTAAAGCCAAAACATATTTTGGATTGGAAGAAAAATTTCTTTTTCTTTTTATGGATTATCAACCCTTTAGGGGTTATTTGAAACCGAAACATGGTGAGCCTCGAGGCTTGTACCAGGGTGAACCATAAAAAAGACCGCGTAGACGCTTTTGAATTACCAGACTGGAAAGTGAAGACTGAGCAGTTCCAGCACAGATATGGCAGCAGAAATCCATTTTCGCCTTGATCTGGCTCTTGTAAAAGCAGAGGATAGAAGGAGGAGTCAGGTAGTTATTGGAGCGGTACAGAGAATAGAACATGTTTCTACTTGTCTGCTAGAGAAAGCAAGAGCAGTCGACTGCATGGATTCTTCTCATTAGAATAAAACATAATCTTCCAAGCATGAATCAGGTATGACGCCTATAATGCAAAATGAAATCGGTGTTTTATATGCCACAAAACATGGCAATTGTACTGGTCTATGAGGAGTTTCTTAGCGTAACATAGATGTGGCACGAGGCCGAATGTACGGGGCACCCAGTGAGGATCGAAATCACTAGTCAGCCATAATTGTTCTAGCGAGACAAGCTTGCTAACCTTTGCACCATGTCAAGATGCCTAATAGTGATTTACTTCGATGTGGCACAAGTCCGAAAGTGTAGATTGAACTCACTACTTAGTCGTGATTGATATACCAAGTTAAACTTGCTAACCATTACACCACATCGAAGTGTCCAAAATGGTTTAGCTTAGATGTGTCACAAAGTCGACAGTATGGGACACCCAGTGAGGATCGAACTCACTATTCAGTCTAATTGTTCCAGTGAGACAAGCTAGCTAACCATTACACAACATCGAGGTTCCTAAAGGATTTTCTAAGCGTAGCATAGATGTGGCACAAGGCCGGAAATGTGGAGCTCTCAACAAGGATCGAACTCACTACTCAGTCGTAATAGATCTAGCGGGACAAGTTGGCTTAACCATTACACCACATTGAGGTACCCAAATGATTTTCTAAACGTAATTAGATGTGGCACAAGGCCGAAAGTGTGGAGCACACCTTGAGAATCGAACTCACTATTCAGCCGTAATTGAGATCGCGAGACAAGCTTGCTAACCATTACACCACAGCGAGGTTCCCAAAAGATTTCCTAAGCGTAGCTTAGATGTGGCACAAGGCCGAAAGTGTGGAGCACCCCGTGAGAATCGAACTCACTATTTAGTCGTAACTGATATAGCGAGACAAGATTACTAACCATTAAGCCACGTCGAGGTGTTCCAATTGTACTGATTCATGTATATGTCTCAAAATCATAATTTTCTTCTACTTGTTAAGCGTATGAGAGTGCAATTTTTAACCTAGAAGCCGGGACAGATTTTGAAGTCACCCAATCGACTCTGCTTAATTTTTAACAAAGAGCTATACATGTTGTTAATAGACTCCGGGTTACAAACTTACCAAATATCGGATTATACGTCGTAGGGTAACCAACCAGGTTGAACGCTATGGAATGGTCCGCTGTCACAATCAGCAATGTGTCTTTAAAGTCGACCAGTTTTGTGGCTGTTTCTATTGCTTCATCAAAAGCCAACGTATCATAGAGAGCTTTCTTGGCCTGGTTGTCATGGTGTGCGTAATCAATAAGGCCTCCTGCAATAGAGAGAAAGAGTAGTTGGATCAATAATGTACATCAGTCTGGTTCATTTTTCCCTCCACGGAACACGACAAAGTTCAACATACAAAATGAGGAGGTAACAATATTATCAATTTTATTATTAACTAGTTTAAAAGCAGCAGAGTTCATGTGGACTTTCAAAACTAGCTTCTGCAGACGCTTAATTAAGCCTCCGATTAAAAACTAAAGGGGATCTCTGGTCCAGCTTGGAAACTAGCAATGATATTTTTGAAAAAAAATAACTTTGAATTCCTCAATTCACTCTATGGAACTGCAAAACCACACTTTAATTCTGATTTAAGTCCAATTCCGGTCAAAAGACCGATTTGGGGTGAAACTCCGATTTGGGCAGAAATTCAGGCCGAAAATTGAGTTCTTCAAATCACAAACTCTCCGGAACTTCACAAGACCTCTCAATTATGATTCCTTGACATTTTGAAGAAATAAAATTGATTTTCTTAATTTAAGATTTGGAGATATTTTAAACTAAATTTAAACATTTTTTTTTAAATTGACAAAGTCTTTGTGTTACTTTAAACTTACTATAATGTAAAATCTTTTAAAATCACTAATTTTTTCGGGTATTTTGAAATTTGAATTTCTAATTTTCTTCTCCTCACGCGGACACAAATCTCACTGCTGGATGTTCAAGGCAGATTTTCAACTCCGGGATCATTCTGAATCCAAAAAGACACACGGGCGGACAGAAAGAATTTGCTATTTATTTATTTAGTTTACACATATTTTAATTTCTATTTAGAGTGTAACCCGGATGTAAGAGACCCGGATATAAGAGAAACCCGGATATAAGAGAGATTTTATCTGGTCCCAAAGTGTTCCCATACTTACCTAAACAAAATAGACCAAACCCGGATATAAGAGAAACCCGGATATAAGAGACTTTTTCTCCGGTCCCGACAACTCTCTTATATCCGGGTTACACTGTACATTACAATTAAATGTAATAATTATTATTACTTACATTATACAATATTACTTAAACACAATAAGAAATTAAAAAATGGAAAGGTTTTTAGAATTTGTAAAAAAGCAGTCCCTAATACACAGAACAGCAGAAAAAAAAACGACAAAACATTCAATATATTAAAACTATCAATATGACTGATTGATTTGTTTTCTACGGTTTATCAACCCTTTGCGGATTACTTAAAACCAGAAAATATTTTTAGATTGAAAGACTATTGCTTGAAGATAATAATGTGAATATAAAGTGGGGGGTCAATTCTATATTATAATAATTATGTAAACTGATCCCTCACTTTGTGACTACATTAGTTTCTATGCATTTATATTCCAGAGAAATCCAAAAGACGTGCCTGTGTAGCTAATCAGTATTTCATTGATTGATTCGTTTTCTACGGCTTATCAACCCTTTGCAGGTTATTTAAAGCCAGAAAATATTTTTAGATTGTTAAAGTTTTTTTAGATAATAATGGTTTAGTGATACAAGTTTTACTAATTAACTAATAGTTGGATGGAGAAGCGGTGGATTCATGCCTTTCCCAAGGATATTTGCACGTAAGTGAATATAATGAACCTGACTGGAATTAGAACCCGGCTCTCCGATTAACAATTTCGAATCATTATCCATTACACCACCCTCACATCCAAGCTAACAGTACCTGGACTATCCAAGCGGTCACCCATCTAGGTACTGACAAAGCTCGACGTTTCTCAACTTTGGCGATCGTACGGGAACCAGTATTTCAATGTGTAAGCCCAGGTTACCCCTAGGCTTGAACATTTCTGCCCAAATCTGAGTTCCGCCCTAAATCAGTCTTTTGACCGGAATTGGACTTAAATCAGAATTAAAGTGTGGTTTTGCAGTTCCATGGAGTGAATTGAGGAATTCAAAGTTATTCAACGTTTTTAGAATAGATTCGTTGACTCTTCTCTCCAAGTTGTGGGTTAATTAATAAATCATTATTATCGTAAAAAATAAAATTGCGTGCAAAATATTTAAATTTCGACATTAAAAAATCCATAGAGAGTTGATATGCTGCTAAAACAGAAACAACAAACAAACAAAAAATAAATTAAATTAACTGAAATAATTAATCGGCCGCATATATTTGAAAATAATAGTTAAATACCTTCGACAAATAAGAAGAATCCTTTCGGGCCTTTTTGAAGGATCTGAATCGCTTTTTTCGTCATTTCAGCTAAGGACGGTTCACCTGTGGGTCCTTGATCCCGGTCCAGATCATACGACATATGGCTCGGGGAAAACAAACCTGAATTTTTTTTTTAAATAAAGAAATATAATCAGACATTCCTGTGTGTGATGAGGGAACAATTAATAAATATTAATATTAAATATCAATATTCAATTTCAAACTTTAACAATATGAGCGATCCATTGGCTACCTCTTAAATTTCTACCTTCTTTCCTTGAAAAGCACCAACAATAGTCGATTTGGATTGGTTTGGTTTGGTTTATTTTGTTTTACGGCATATCAAACTCAATGGGTTATTTAATGCCGACAACATTTTTACTTTGTTTTGTTAAAAATCTGTTTCTGGTAATATTTTTCCTTCAAAATTGTATTGCTGGTAATAATTTTTTTTTCAAATTACTGGTAATAGTTAACTATTTGCCCATAGCTGGGACCCTAACAGGTGCTACCACCCCGAGTCAGGGTGGACCTGGGAACAACAGCAATTAAGAGGTGGTTCCACGCTTCTTAAAACCTCCTTATCAGAGGCCTTGCTACCGGATGTAGTTTATCGTCTTACCCAGGACGAGGATGTAGTTTAACCTCTTACCCAGGAGAACAACAATAGTCGAAAGTACTCAGAAAATAACTCGAGACTCTTCACAAGTTTCGATTTGAAATTTTTTAATCAATATCATGCGGGATGTTTGGTAGGAATATTATGCTGCGGGAATCAACACTTTGGGGTTAATTTGCAATTTAGCACCCGCGCTCAGTTCGCATTAAAATTTTCCAGATTACTTACTTTTATATGTATTTGTACATGCTCCATTCGAATCTGAATTGATAAATTTGATAAAATCTACCGATTTGGAGTTATCGACAGTAAAAGTTCGAATTCATTCGCGTCGCGGGTAGCTATTACTGCCGTTGTTTGCGGATTAGCTATGAGTGGGCTATTCACTTGTCTTGATTATTACGCACGCAATATAGCTGTCTTGCACAGTAATTGAGACAAGTTGAGACAAGTAAGATCAGTAAATAAGGCCGTTAACCGCGCTTAGCTTCCTTAGCTTTCCGCAGCGAATGTATGCAAACAACGCCAGTAATGGTTGCCGCCAACGACGCGAATGAATCCGAAATTTGATAAAATCTACCATTTTGGAGATATCGACAGTAAAAGTTCGGATTCATTCGCGTCGTTGGCGGCAGCCATTACTGGCGTTGTTTGCCTACATTCGCTGCGGAAAGCTAAGCGCGGAAGAATGTAGTTAACGGCTTTGTTTACTGATCTTACTTGTCTCAACTTGTCTCAATTACTGCGCAAGAGAACTATGTTGCGTACGCAATAATCAAGACAAGTGAATATCGCACTCCAATTAACAATGCCGAGCCATTATTGATGACACCACTCTCACATCCAAGCATAGAGAAAATGTTACTCTCAAGCGGTCACTCATCTAGGCTCGACGTTGCTTAACTTAGGTGATAGTACAGGAACCAATGTTTCAATCTGATATGGCAGTAAGCCGTAATGTTTTCGTTGATGTAATTACCCTTGCGACTGAATGAGAGGGGGATACTGAAATTTTAAATCATGTTTTTATCACTTTTTGTCACTAAATATCCCACGTTGTGATAATAGACAATCTGCCAAGAAAGATGTTGTAAACTTGGACGTAAATTTAAATTGGATAATCTAGTGATTAAAGCAATTAACTTTAGTGATCGTATGAAAAAAAAAAAAGGTGTTTCAACGTGATATTGATGTAAGATTGTGTCCACCTACGAAAAATCCTGGTAGGACTTCTAGTTCTAATAAGATCTTTACGTTATAAAGCTAGAACAAATCCGGCGAGACGTTGTATTCTTGCCTTACGCACATGTATTTTCTTTTGTGTATTTGCTCAGTTCACTTTCTATCGTGATACAGGCGGAATGTTTTCAGGATTGGCGATGATTTTATCGTTTGGTGATTTACTGGTAGCGTTTCTCGTTTGGAAGTTTCGTAGGCAATTCGAGAGAGGCATATCGGCAAATATCTAGAAAGAAACAAAGAGATTTTACTTACCTAAAAGATAATCTGTGTGCTTAGGATTAACTTTATCGAACTGTTCTTTATTCCACACATAGCTGTGTTCCACTTTCTTGGATTCTTTGTCTTTCCTCCAGTCCTTAAGCAATGAACATATAACAAAAAAAGAAAAACTGAGCAATAAATAAAATTTGACTGAAATTACTAAATGCGTATATATATATATATATATATATATATATATATAATTATTTATTTAAAAATTAAACATAAATATGTTATAAAATCACTACAAGTGTATCTGCTCCACTCTGTATTGAGCACACTTTTAAAAATAGTAATTGTTGGTTATTGGAATTTATTCCGTATACACCAATCATATACTTTATATATATATATATATATATATATATATTTATTTATTTATTTTTTTAGATTTTTTTAGATTCCCAAAATAATTTCGCTTGAAGATGGAACACAGCTTAGTACTTTAATTCAATTTAATTCAAATAATTATATTGAAGTTTTCGGCTCTTGTTTTAAAACATGAGAACTCTTATGTAGCGTGTTGGAATCATATTTTTAGATATATAATTATGTATATATATATATATATATATATATATATATATATATATATATTGAAATTGAAATCAAATTTACCTCATCAGAATTGGATTTCTATTTTATGTAACTCATACTATTGGGATTCACTTGGATCACATACCAACGGATTATTACCTGTATATATAGATATATATAATTATATATATATATATATATATATATATATATATATATATATATATATATATATATATGGGTAAAAGCGTTCAATATCAAAGATAGAGCGTATGTAAATGCAAATATAAACGTGGACACAGAGTTCAACACGGAATGGTGACAGTCTACTTCATTCTTGAACATAATCATCATGGCCTGAACATGCGTTCAAGCATGAAACAAACTGTCGCCGCTTGGCGTTCACCTCAGTGAAATGGATAAATTGTCACCATTTTATATTTGTTTGCTCGTTGGTTGTATTTTGCTTTTGTCGACTGCACCGTCTAGTAGGGTCAGTTGGGCACCGTCTGTGAGAAAAAAAGCACCATGATGCAATTCACTCCGTCAGAGTTTTTGGGTGTCAATCTGAGGAGAGTTCAGGGGATTCGGTATGAGTTGGATGAGTTTGATGGTGATTACGAAGGTACGGCAGCTTGAAAAGCTCACTCTGATATAAAGAAAAGAACTCCCGAATTTGTTGGTGTGGGCCTGAAACTCAACACGGATGTCTACATCAAGTATCTTGAGGGGGTAGCGTTGCCCTAGTTCAAGATGATATCTCTGGCAACAGGACTCTGCACCATGTCACACAAGCAAAAGAATCTAGTCATGGTTGTCAGGCAATTTCTGCGACAACATCACCCTTCTGGACACCTAATTCTCCAGACTGCAAGCCCTTTGATTACTGTGTGGGCACCCCACGCAGTAATCAAAGGTCTTGAGTGAGACACCAACAAAACTCCTTGTAACACCAAAGATGAAATACAGGCATACAGGCAGAGATTATGGCAGCATTCAACAACTTAAAGAATTACAAGAGATTTCGAAGTCGTCTGGAAGCCGGGGTTGAAGCCAGCAGCGATTTTATTGAATAAATTTACTCTTTAGTATTTCAAAATATTTTTTGTAATTTTGGTACATATATCTGTTAAAATGAGATGTCAGTGTTATTTTCATTTTTGTGTAATTTTGATAATTTATCCATCGCACCTATATATATATATATATATATATATATATATATATATATATATATATATATTTGAATAAAAGAAAAGACCACGTTAAGATTCCATGTAATAAGCTATTTCACCATAACCCCTTTAACAGGGTTCTGGATCATCAGACTTTACTTCAAAAGCTGAAATGAAAAATGAAAAGAAATTCACACGTTTTTGACGGACCTCATCAAGTATAAGATTGAGGGAGTGAGGTGGGAGAGAGGATATGAGTGTGTCATATGTATCATTTCAATTTCCTATTTTTAACCCCAGTGTGTGGGCTAGATATTGCTCAAATTTAACGCGTCTCGTCTCTAGATATAGATGGCTAAGGGGTGAATGAGAAGACCGACATTAAAGGAAGAAGCTACAACAACCCCAATCAATTACACGACAGGTTTCATTCAAATTCTTAGACGCTGTTAATTCGCGTTACTTTAACGTGCATATTTGGGAGGTTAAGGTTTGATAAATATCTAAATGTTTAAACAATCTACGAAGAAATTAATTTGAAATTCGGTGGAGTTTTGGGTATTTTCTATGAAACAGTCGATTGGAAAAATTTATAGACAGTACATTGAAAGAGTAATCCATTTTATATTTAGTAATCTTTTTTATTCTACTAAAACTTTTATTTTATCGCTTGTTAGGTTGACATCTATTCGTTTGATTTTTGTTCATTAAGTAAACTCGTGATTGGGATTATGGGAATAACCGTTGATAATTGGGTACATAAAAACAATCACGAGTTTACTTAATGAACAAAAATCAAAAACAATCACGAGTTTACTTAATGTCGTTCTTCTCATTCACCCCTTAGCCATCTATATCTAGAGACGAGACGCGTTAAATTTGAGCAACATCTAGCCGACACACTGGGGTTAAAAATAGGAAATTGAAATGATACATATGACACACTCATATCCTCTCTCCCGCCTCACTTCCTCACTTCGTTAATTTTACGTATACTTTATGAGGTCCGTCAAAAACGTGTGAATTTCTTTTCATTTTTTCATTTCAGCTTTTGGAAGTAAAGTCTGATGATCCAGAACCCTGTAAAAGGGGTTATGGTGAAATAGCTTATTACATGGAATCTTAACGTGGTCTGTCTTTTATTCAAACATATCTGCTCTGAATTTTACATTGAGCTCTCTGGATATCATCCTCCTCAGGTCTATCCATACGGATTACCTATGTTTGCATAAACTATATATATATATATATATATATATATATATATATATATGTATGTGTGTGTGTGTGTGTGTGTGTGTGTGTGTGTGTGTGTGTGTGTGTGTGTGAAAATATATAGAAAATAGGAAGGAACTGGTTAGGTAAATAATCCAAAGTCCCTTAGTATTTTAGTTATTATTTTTTTTAAAATAGTGCTCGATACAAAAGTAAAGCATAAATATAATTATTTATTTAAAAATATGATTCCAAATCGCTACATAAGAGGTCTCATGTTTCAAAACAAGAACCGAAAACTTCAATATAATCCTTTAAATTAAATTGAGTTGAAAGTAAAATGGGCTCCGTTCCATCTTCAAGCGAAAATTTTGTTGGAATAACATATATCTGAAATTTACTTGTTTTAAAATTGAAATCAAAATCCCCATGGTAACAGCTATGGTGAATTGTCTAAATTGGGTAGGTGAGTGTAGGGTGTTTATAATAAGTAGCGGTATAGAGATACTTTCAAGGTGTCAAGTCGGAGAAAGGTGGGGGTGTCAAAAATGAAACGGAAGATGTATTGGCCATCGTCTAGTTTTCTTGTCTATGGAGATTTATTTATTTATTTTATTTTATTTTATTATGAAAGGGAATTGTGCATATAAAAGAAAAAAAAAGAAAAAAAAGAAAAACTTTCGTAACGTTTGTTTTTTGACGACTTCATAAAGGGTTATCTTATATGTAAGGTATTTAAACTACTAATTTAGGCTATGGATTATGAAGTGTGTTATGTTGTATGCATGTTTGTTAGTTAATTATTCCTACTATGAATCTGATGATTGGGCTATTTGTTAAACAAGTTATATAAATTTTTTTATCTAATAATTCAAGCCAAAAATCTGATGATTCCTACAAAAAACCGTTAACTCGTGTCTATTATTTAATAGATTATTATTATTTAGAAGTTTAATAATGTGCAATTTTTCATGGAGGCACAAAGGGCATGGGTCATCCCAAGCTTTACATATTATTGACAAGGCTAGAATATGTAAAGCTTGGGATGACCACAATCCTGATCTAAAAAATGTATAGTCTGAATATGACTAGTGAGAAAGGGAAGGTACGGCCTTGTCTTATGGCGCTTTCTATTTTTGTATATTTACTGAAATCCTATTGTTTGTCAAATTTTGTGATAAAACTTTCTGTTCGTGGTTAAAACAGATTAAATGCCTGCCATAAAAACACCACCCTACCACCCGCAATCGAAGGAAAGTATGGTGCAGACGGGTAAAATTGTGTCGAAGATATTTTCCCCGTCCAGGGAGACCGTGGATAGCTACCTTTTTTTAAGCAATTCACCCCGAAGCAAAGCGGGAGTGGCACTAGTACGCAAGGGGCGACAGAGAGTGTAAGTAAAGGAAAAGACTGGGTTTGGGGTGGGAGTTGGGGAAAGGATAAAAAGAAGAATGGAGGCGGATAAAAAGAAGAACGCGGATCAAAGCAACAGAAGATGTCGATTGACATTACATTTAAATTTTTAAAGATTATAGTTAGTGAAGCAAGTAAGAGGAAAGGAGTTCCACTGTCGGGAAGTGCGAGAGAATAAGCTGTTGGAGTAGAAAAGACACTTACATTTAACTGTTTCGACAGTAAAAGAGTGGGACTGAGATGCCAAACTTGTAGTACGTTTAAATTCATGCAGTCGGTGCACCAGTGAAAATAGCTCGTCAGAGCAGATGCCGTGAAAATATTTATAGAAAAGACAGAGGGAAGCCACATTACGTCGGCGAGAAAGTGACTGTCGAGCCCCCAAATCAGGACCGATCACACTGCATATCCGTCTTTGGACTTTGTCGAAAATCTCAAGATACACAGCGGGGGCACCAGATGCAGATAGAATCCAAAATCCCTCTGCATTGATGGGAAGACAAATTAGATCCCTTATAACAATGTCCTATTCAACAAAAGGAAAAATGGGGTACTAAAAAGGCAGAGAAACCCGAAAGAGCCAAATTTATTAACTTTGGTGATCGTATGAAAAAAAAAAGGTATTTCAACGTGATATGGAAAGGGTCATAATACATCTATAATAACAACACCGAGACAGAATTGATTAAATAAGACTTAGAATTGACGACGAAGAAGCCGAGATGGAAGAAACAAACCGGAAATGGAGGAACGGATGAGTACCACTGGAACGGATGAGTACCTCTGATGGCGAAAGAGAACAAAGTAGGAAGTAAATTACAGAGGATAGTATGCACTAATGCAACTTGTAGTTGTAAGATCAAAATGCAGAAAAGTTCAAACCTAGATCCCATATATATATATATATATATATATATATATATAAGTGAACATAAGTCAACACTTATAGGCGACAGTCTGTTTCATGCTAGATGCAATCGTCAGGCCACGACGATTGCATCTAGCATGAAATAGACTGTCGCCCTAAGTGTTGACTTCATGTTCACTTTTATATTTACACACCTCTATCTCTGATATTGAGCACTTTTTATCCCATAAATATAGCACATCTTAAGACTATATTTCTTCATATATATATATATATATATATATATATATATATATATATATATATATATATATATGACTTCGTACTATAGTTAGAAGTCCCAAAACAACGAAGGGCATAAAACCTCTTCGTTTCCGGAAGGTATAGTGAAATATGCGAAATGGACTTATCCTATTTTGCATAAAGTCAAACGATTATAAATAAGTCAGTCGACAAAACGGAAGATACTTCTACGTCACAGACTGGGGTACTACATTACTTACACTTTATCTTGTGAGGAAAACTGAGTGCCTCTGCAATATCGTTTTTGCAAATAAGAGTTTGTTTTTTTTAATTAAATACGCATTTCTGAAAACGTTTACTCGTGTATAATACAACCCCACTTTTTGTATTTAATTTCCGTTTAAAGAAAGTACACGTTTTCCATTAAAAATTTCTCGCGTTATACACAAGAAAATACATTAATTACTTTGCGAACACACTAATAAAAAAGATGATAAATTAATTCTAGAGCAGTTTCGTACCATTCAAACTTTGTTCACTCTTCGGTGATGGAGTCACAATTCATAACCGTGAAATACGTAATTACTTTCCACCACACCAGAAGACACTTTGAAGATTAAACTATGAGGCTATAAACCAGGAGTTCCCAACCATTTTGGTGCCATCGTCCACTCTTACATGGAAAGATTTATCAACCGTCCACTTGTATAGTAAGTTTTGCAATGTCAATCGCTATCTACTGTCCTCTTGATTATTATGCTTTTTCGCTTCTTAGTAATGATTCTGTTTTCCTGTACACATACACACACACATATATATATATATATATATATATAATATATATATATAGTCGACTCTCTCCCGTCGATTTCGACGTATGAGGGTCAAGCAGATCAGTTTCCAGGAAACCGACAGCCCGACAACGACACATGAGATTTGATTATAGTGGTGAAGGCCTCGTGCAGGACCATTCCCACTTTTTGAAGAGACCTGGTGCACCGAATGCCACAAGGTTCCCAAACGACCCTCCGCAGGTTTTGAATTCAGAGTTGTCCTTCTCCTGGACCAGTTGCCATCCAAGGCTATAGAACCCAGTCTGTCCTGCTATTTTACCCATAAAGAGGGAGAAGAAGAGGATTCATACCCTTCCCAGCACGTAAGTAAATGTAATGGATTCGACTGGAAATCGAACTCGGTTTCAGGATTCCTCAATCCAAGCCGCTATCCATTATTCCATCGTGCTATATATATATATATATATATATATATATATATATATATATATATATATATATATATATATATATATATATATATATATATATATATAGATAGATAGCGGCTAGGATTGAGGAATCATATATATATATATATATATATATATATATATATATATATATATATATATATATATAGGCATCAGATCATTATTCAAACATTGTTAAATATAACAGACAACGAATATCTATTATGTTTGATCAGGAGCCGTTCTAGACTCCGTATATTTGATTTAACGTCGAGAGAAATTAAAGACAAAAACTGTACAACAGTTGGATATTTTTTATTATGCAGTTATTTTTTTTAGTCAAGATTAACGTTGCAAATGCTGACTAAAACTATTTTTGTTCATAATTATAAAATCAAAATCTATATATACTATTAGCAAATAATAAAAATTCAACGAATTATTTTGTTGCGTTTGCTCTTACCTTACCTGATTTATCTCTGGAAAAAATGTTATTTCGTCTGAAGAACTATTTGACACTTCTTAAAACTAGTAAATACCAAAATATCCGTTGTTTGCAAGGATATTTATATCTTATCTAGGAATGTGACCCAGTTATCCCCATTTAGTGTACTGTTTTTTTTTATTTATTTATAAAAGCTCTTTGCCTGTCTCCTTTGAATATTTTTTCGGCTAGAATATGTTGAAATAACTTTTTAATACTTAAAAATCTTATATCGCCCACCAATATTTCCAATCACCGACAATTTTCTGTTCAGTTGCTTATCACCCACCCAACAGTTGAAATCGCCCACTGGTGGGTGATATCGCCCAGGCTGGGAAACACTGTCATACACGTATATGAATAAAAGATTTTCCCAAAAGAAAATATGTTTCAAATAACATCATATATCCGTCTTACCGCGATCAAATCCCGTTTGTCCAGTCGTCCATTTTCTACATCTTCTTTGCCAGTTTCCGGATCCTTCATATCTACTGGAATAAAACTTCGACGTCCACCACCCATCAGAACCTTTTGGGAGAAGAGAAAGCGAAAATTATTTACCAATAAAGTGTAGGGATTCAAATATCAAATCCATCTAAATGTGCAGGATTCGGTTACAAGATTGGCTTTCAAATTCGTCAGTTGACAACGAAATTAAGTTTTATCTTACAGAGACAGTAAATGAACAAGATGGCTATATTTAAAAAAAAAATAACTTTAAATATAAAATATTAAACAACGGAGGAATATCTAATATTTTCCTGTGTGTGCAACATTGTACAGTGTAACCCGGATATAAGAGAAACTCGGATATAAGAGAGATTTTCTCTGGTCCCAAATTAGAGCCTGTGTTAATGTATATAAATCAGACCAAACCCGGATATAAGAGAAACCCGGATATAAGAGACTTCTTCTCCGGTTCCGACAACTCTCTTATATCCGGGTTACACTGTACAGTGTAACCCGGATATAAGAGACCCGGATATAAGAGAGATTTTCTCTGGTCCCAAATTAGAGCCTGTGTTAATGTATATAAATTAGACTAAACCCGGATATAAGAGAAACCCGGATATAAGAGACTTCTTCTCCGGTCCCGACAACTCTCTTATATCCGGGTTACACTGTACAGTGTAACCCGGATATAAGAGACCCGGATATAAGAGAAACTCGGATATAAGAGAGATTTTCTCTGGTTCCAAATTAGAGCCTGTGTTAATGTATATAAATTAGACCAAACCCGGATATAAGAGAAACCCGGATATAAGAGACTTCTTCTTCGGTCCCGACAACTCTCTTATATCCGGGTAACACTGTATGATAACCTTTAAGACAAAGCTAGCAGTGCTTCCCATAAATAGGTAATTTAAACTTTGATCTGTCAGGTACATTTTGGCACAAAAATGGTTATACCGATGGGTTAAAAAGGGACCCAGGTTCGATTTCTATTTGAAGCACTATCTTTCTTTAAGGCTTCTCATTTTAGGATGATTGATATAAATTTCCCGATTTGGATCGTTAGTGAGTCGTAGTGAAGGAGGTTGCGCGTCTCGAGGAACTTGAATGCAATGTCGTAGGGAGCTCCGTCTCCTGGCAGGGTCACCAAGGATTCAGGGAAGGGACCACACTAAGCACGATCCGACGCCCGGTCAAGGTGACATTTCTAGGTACGGGAAATAGTCGGTAGGCTGATGCAAGCTGTCAACTTGAACCAGCCTGTCACGCCTAGTTTTACCGCAGCGGATGGTGTCAGCTGAAATGCGTGTGCCATGGAGTGGGGACCCATGGACCACTTCAAACAATTCGCAGCCAAGGTTTTCATGCTCAAAGACTTTTCTTTTTCTCAAGTCCTCTTTTCCAAACTTCTCTTCTAGGGAAGCTGCAGGAGAAAAAAAACAATTGCAGAAGTGCAGTCCACGAAAAATCAACTTCCTTCTAAAACACCAGAAAACAAATAGAAAAAACGAGGAGAGCCCAAAGAAAGGCTAGAACTCTCCTTCCCCTGAACCCTCCTACCGTACATTGTGGTGGCAATTTTAGATCCAACATAGGACTCATTTCACACAGAAGAGTAGGCGTACAAAACAAAGTCTCGAACACTGGCGGGCTTTGAAACACGGGTTCAGGAAGTTCACAATGATATCGCATACAACGTTCTTCAGAAGGTTGTTCATTCCATCCTTGGGCGGCTGAGGAAACTGATTGACGCCATTTTACGTTTAAATATGAATATTTACTTACATTTTCCCATGTAGTAATATATATATATATATATTTATTTGAATACGATTTAAAGAATAATATTTGGAATATGGAATTTTTTATTACCAATTTTTAATGCCTACTTATTTTACTCACCTTTATATATATATATATATATATATATATATATATGTATGTATATATATATATATATATATATACAGGAGTAATAAAGAATATATATATATATATATTAAATAAATTTATAATAGGAATATGGATTTTTATTAATAAAGAACAAGTAACAGATTTAATCTGACATGCCTATTAAAGCTTCATCAGAGATAGAAATTAAAAAACGATAAAAAGCAAAGAGACGCAGATATGGTATATTGTGTTTTGGTTATATATATATAAATTTATATAAATATAAATATATATATAAAACATTAAAGAAAGTTTTATGTTTAACGTTTTTTTAAATTTTTAGATTGGTTTGACAAGTATTTAATGCAAATGTATAGCTCTGTTTTTATAGATAAACAGTAATAAATAAAAAAATGGTGACATTTATTTTTTAAACCTGTCTGAATGTCCGAGAAAATATGTTTTCATATTATTTTCTCTTATTTACGGAACCGTTGAAATCATAACGTTGAAGACGTTTGCCTTAATCAGTCTCTTTTGTGTTCCTGAATGTGGGTTTCCATGTCTCCCCAACGTACATGTTATTGACAAGATTTGTGTATATATATATATATATATATATATATATATATATATATATATTACAGTGTTTATATATAAGACCTCTGGTCCCAAATTAGAGCCTGTGTTAATGTATATAAAATAGACCAAACCTGATATAAGAGAGACTTTAACCGGTCCCAACAACTCCCTTATATCCAGGTTACACTATATATATATATATATATATATATATATATAAAGAAAGAACAGTAAGATATATAATCCAGTGTTCTTATAGATATTTTTATTTTTACAAAATAGTGCTCAATGTAAATTTACAGAGCATTAATATTATAAATTAATTAATTTAAAATATGTTTTTTCCGCTACACAGTTCTAACCATATATATGTGATATATATATATTGAAAAAAAAAATATATATATATATATATATATATATATATATATATATATATATATATGTGTGTATGTGAAATTCCCAAAAAACAAAAAAATCCCAAGTATGTGATTATGTTGTTTTAATGTTTAATGTCAACGTCAGACGTTTAAACATTAAAACAGCATAATTGTATATTAGGATTTTTGTTTGTTTTTTCAGTATATTTTTCTTCATACTGTCGGATCTATATCCATATATTTGCTTATATATATATATATATATATATATATATATATATATATATATATATGATTAAAGACAAAAGAAAATTTATTCATATTGTCCTCACACACACATATATATATATATATATATATATATATATATATATGTGTGTGTGTGTGTGTGTGTGTGTGTGCGTACGCACGCGCGTGCTGTGTACTTTCAGGAGTATCCAAAAGGTAAAATAAAGGTTTAATTTTAAAAAAAAGTTTGTCTCGTTTCCTGAGAGACGTGAGTTCATTCTAATGGTTCAGCAGTACAAGAAACAGAGCAACAACCTCAGGACAAAAAAAGGATGACAAAAGGTCTTGAAAAGAAGTTTGAAAGTGAGAAAAGAAATGTAACTCCTCGACTGGCCATAGCGAAATTCGCAGAAAGTAACCAGAATCATGGCGAAACTGACATCGAAACTTTGCGATAAAATCCGACCAAGATGAGGACTTAAGTCTGTAAGAATCTGAAAGTATCTTTGTTCAAAATTATGTAATCGCTTTAGACAAAATTCCCAAAAGAACTCACGCGAATGTAGTCATTTTCATCAACTAACTGCCGGGTGATATCCGCACAATTTCCAGTTACGTTGACCATATGATTGTCTGATTCCCATTCGCGGTCGGCACTGTGCGCGTAAGCCGCGGCCGGAGAGGCGTGAGTAATCCGTGTATTAGTAACCACACCAGTCAGTTTACCTGTCGAAATAAGAACAAAAATAAGAAATGAAAATAAAAAAACCAATAAAGAATGAATCAAACAGTAAAACTACGGCACAACACAACACCTAAATTCTTCTTTTCTTCTGTGCCGCCACGGTCACCAATTGTCCTTCAAAACCTTAACGACCGTGGCTCTCCACACAATTCCCTGCTCCTTGTAGCCCTTAATAAATTTTGTCTTTTTGTTATCTCTCCTAACCCCTATTCTACCAAACATTTACACAAGCTTCTTCCGGACGTTGGCGATCGTAGCTCTCCACAATTTCCTGTTCGTTGTGGCTCTTAATAATATTTATCTATCCTAAAAGCCGTCCTGCCAACCATTTACACATGCTTGTTCGTCTTCTATGTGCCATGTCCCTTCAGGACGTTGGCGAGCATGGCTCTCCACAATTTCCTGTCCTCTGTAGCTTTTAATAAACTTTCTTTTTTGTTATCTCTCCTAAGCTCTGTTCTGTCATCCATTTAATCAAGCTTGTTCTTGTATGTTCCGGGTCCCGTCAGGTCGTTGGCGATTGTGGCTCTCCACAATTTCCTGTCCTTTTTAGCTCTTCATAAATTTTGTCTTTTAGTTATTTCTTCTAAGCTCTATTCTGACAACCATTTACGCAAGACCTCTTTGTCTATGTGTCATGCCCCTTCTGGGCGTTGGCGATTATGGCTCTCCACAATTTTCTATCGTTTGTATCAGTAATTTTTTTTTTGTGTTATCACTTCTAAACTCTGTTTCATTTTATCAAGCTTGTTCTTCTATGTACCGTGTCCATTGAGGATGTTGGCAGTTATGGCTCTCCACAATTTCCTGTTCTTTGTTGCTCTTAATAAACTTTCTTTTTTGTTATCTCTACTAAATCCTGTTCTGCCAACAATTTACACAAGCTTCTTCTTCTTCTTCTTCTATGTGCCGTGTCCCTTCAGGACGTTGACTATCATGGCTCTCCACAAAGTCATGTCCTTTGTAGCTCTTAATAAATTTTGTCTTTTTGTTATCTTTTGTCTAAATGTTTTTCTGCCAACCATTTATACAAGCATGTTCTTCTTCTATGTACCGGGTCCATTGAGGAGGTTGACAATCATGGCTCTCCACATTTTCCTGTTCTTTGTAGCTCCTAATAAACTTTCTTTATCTCTCTTGCTGTTATCACACCTAAAACCTGTTCTGCCAACAATTTACACAAGCTTCCTCTTTTTCTTCTTCTTCTTCTTCTTCTTCTTCTTCTTTGTACCATGTCCATTGAGGATATTGACAATCATGGCTCTCCAGAATTTCCTGATCTTTGTAGCTCTTAATAAACTTTCTTTTTTGTTATCTCTACTAAATCCTGTTCTGCCAACAGTTTACACAAGCTCATTCTTCTTCTTCTTCTTCTTCTTCTTCTTCTATGTGCCGTGTCCCTTCAGGACGTTGACTATCATGGCTTTCCACAAAGTCATGTCCTTTGTAGCTCTTAATAAATTTTGTTTTTTGTTATCTCTCCTAAACTCTGTTCTGTCATCCATTTATTCAAACTTGTTCTTCTATGTGCCGTGTCCCTTCAGGGTGTTGACGACCATGGGTCTCTCCGAATTCCTTTTTCTTTTTGACTCTTAATAAATTTCGTCTTTTTACTGACTCTCCCAAACCCTACTCAGCCATCCATTCACTCAAACTTTGCTCCTTTTGCCTTCAATCTGTCCTGTGAGTAGAGTATCAAATTTTCCAAACCTTCTTTCCTCATTATGTGCTTCAAAATACAAGGAGGGGTGATATTACATGACATTAAGAATCAAAGCTATTACAATCGTAAAAGTCTAGACGACTCGCTAGTGTTAAAATGGCGTAATTGTCGGAACACATTGGGACTAAATTCGCTACAACCGACTTTAGTATCATTAAACCTTAACGCTGTATGACACAAGGCCATCATTATTTGGCGCCCAATCGCTTGAGTACGTTCGCCAAAACACCATAATTGTTGGTCACCCAGTGACAGTAATAATACATCATCATCTGCTGGGACATATAAAATTGAATTCTCTATAGTAGTAATAGTCTTCGCGAGTAGATTTTAGCATACTTTACTTTATTACGATACAAGGTCATCATTTGTGGGCACCGTGCTAGGATCAAACTCAATACAGCAACAATAACCTACGAGACTAGCTTCCGAAAACCTTAACCTAGTACGACACAAGGCCATCCGTTGTGGGCACCGTGCTAGGATAAAACTCACTCCAGCAGTACTAGCCTGCGATACTAGCTTGCTCATACATTAAGACACAAGATCATCATTTTCGGGCACCAAGTTAACTTTAAATTATCTACAGTAATAATAGTTTGTAAGATTAGCTTCCTCACACATTAGCTTAGTGCGAGAAAAAGGTCATCATTTGTGGGCACCGAGATAGGATTGAATTCTGTACAGTCGTAATAGCCTGCGAGGCTAGCTTCCTCCCAAATTAGCTTAATACAACACAAGTTCACCATTTCTGGGCAACGAGATAAGATCGAATTCTCTACAATGTTAATAGCCTGCGAGGCTAGATTTCTCCCAAATTAGTTTAGTGTGACACTAGGCCATTATTTGTGGGCAACGAGGTAGGTTCGAATTCTCTACCGTGGTAATAGTCTGCGGGACTCACTTCCTCACATCTTGGCTGGGTACGACAGAATGTCATCATTTGTAGTGATAAGAATGTGAGACTCAATTTTTCATGCGAACAATAATTTTTTGTTCACTTCTGGACCCCGTCAAATTCAGGTCATCTTTGGAGGGTATGTGGTTTTCGTGACCTTGAACTATCGATCCCCCGAAGATGCAAGGGACACACCCTTCCTCTTCGCGCGTCAGTTATTCCTATTAGTTAAGTTCCAATCATCCGGTTTTTAGTTCTGCTTGGTTAACTTCCTGTTTTTTTTTATATCTTTTGAGGCCCACTACTGCGACTTGGTGGCTATGAGGTCATACTACCGAGGCACCTAGTTCTTTTTATGTTCTGATGCGACACCTAATAGAAAGATTACCACTCATAGTGAACCCAGTATATGGTGGCATTTCATGGCGTGAATCACACACTACAATACGTAAAGATTTTTTGCAAATGGACGATAGAACAGGCATTGCTTAGAGTTACGAAGGATAGGAAGTTATGAAAAGCCAAGAATGCGCACGTCTTAAAGGGACATGGCTTTATAACAGAAGTGTGCAAGTATGTTGTTCGAGACAATTTTTCCCTTCAGAATCTATCTTACATATCTATAAGTCTACCATTCGTTCATGCTTAGAATATTGCTGTCACATATGGGCCGGCGCCCCTACTATTTACCTGGAACTCCTTGATAAAATCACAAGAAAATTAGCAATATTATTGGTCCTGATCTGGCGGCTCGGCTTCAGTCACTTCCCCACCGTCGTAAGATTGCCGCTTTGTGTCTTTTCTATAAATGGTAATCGTTCGGATGATTCTTCGCTATGGTACCTAGACTTTCTGAATTTAAGCGCAGTACCAAACTGACGCCGAGATTTCATCTATTTACATTTGAGCTGGCTAGATGTAACTGTAAATTCTATGGTAACAGTTTCTTTTCTCACACTTCTCGCTTGTGTAACTGGCTCCTGGCTCCATGCTTTCCACCCAACTTTAATCTGCAAAAGTTTAAATGCAATTTCAATCGCTATCTACATCCCCCTTTTTCTCTTTCCGCTCATTATTAATGTTTCTGTTCCTAATTCTTCCACACCTGTAACCTCTTGTATCTTAGGGGCTTTACTGCCTTGCATAGGGTGATACCGATTTAAAGAAAGTGTTCAAAATGCTTAAGAATTATGAGCGTTTTATTCTTTTCAGTTTAACAATAATGTTTTTTTTTCTTCTTTCTTTTAATTGAATGCCACAAGATTGCCAACTTTGTCATAACTTTGTATCAAGTTGCCAGGCAAGTGAAAAAAAAAGGCCACTTCATCGGTCTGTTGACATAACCCCAGCCAGAATTAAGGACGGAGTTTTCTCGTTGCCGACAAAAAAATATACATTCGCTTAAGGCGACGCGTCTAAAGGCCAATGAGTATTTTTCAGGCAGATAAGAAATTCAAAGCCAGGATTAATGGCCGTTAATTTTAGTAAACAGCAAATCGCAACTGATAAGCGGTTTCCTTTGGATGAATGGACAATAAGGTTAAGAGCATCGGGTTCGTAAAGGAGAAACATTTTGATTAATAATTGGGCTAATAAATAGGGTTTAAGCAGACAAAATATTTTCGTTGATATTCAACTAGTTTACCCCTGCCGTCAAAATAATGACTTACCCCGGAACTTAGATTGGAAAATGCTGACTGCATCTCTTGCAGATGCGTTTAAAAAAAAAAAAAAAGAAACCTTGAAAAAGAAGGATCGCCTTTCGGATGAATACTTGAAGATGCGATCAAGATCTACCTTATCGATTCTCATGTAAACCAAATCTACTTCTACCTAATTAATTGGTTTTTGCCCTATAAAATTTGACAATATTTTTTTTTATCATTTCACCCCAAGCAAGCTAATAAAGCCACTGAGATGCAGAGGGTCACAGAGTGTGAAATAATATGAGAAAAAAATTATTAAGGCGAGAAAACAATAAATGACTATTTTAACATTCGTCCATGCAATGAATAACGCTACATATGGTCTGGTGTCGCTTCCCTATGGGGTGCGATGGATAAATTGTCATCTAAATTAGGCAAAAATGAAAATAACACTGACATCTCATTTTAACAGATATATTTACCGAAATTACACAAAAATATCTTCAAATACTAAAGAGTAAATTCATTCAATAAAATCACCATTGGCTTCAACCACAGCCTCTAGAAAACTTCGGAATCCCCTGCAACTCTTCTCAATGCTCTCTTTGTTTAAGTTGGTGAGTGCTGCCATAATCCTTGCCTTCTGTTCATTTTTGGTGTTACAAGGAATTTTGTTGGTTTCTCGTTCAACCGTACCCCACACATAATAATCAAGGGGCTTGCAGTCTGGTGAGTTAGATTGCCAGATGTAAGGGACGATGTGGTCGCAGAAATTGTCTGACTGGGTTCTCCTGCTTGCGGGCATGGTGTTGTTCCTGTTGCCAGGCATAAGATCTTCCATCACCCACCCTCTTGATCCAGAGCAGCACTACCTCCTCAAGGCACTTGATGTAGGCCTCCGTTTTGAGTCTGGGGCCCTCACCAACTAATTCGGGGGTTCTTTTCTTATTAGAGCGATCAGAGTTTTCCGAGCTGCCGTACCATCGTAATCACCATTAGACTCATCCAACTCTTTTCAAATTCTCTGTACTATCCTCAGATTGACACCCAAACACCCTGAAAAGTTCTTATTGGTATGAAATCAAAGCAGTACAGAATACTGTTTCCAAATTTCTGGCAGAGTGAATTGCGTCATGGTGCTCTTTTTCTTACAGACGGTGCCCAACAGACCCTACTGTACTGTGCAGTCGACAAAATCAAAAACAACCAAATCGCATGCGCAAAATTAAAAATATAACATGGGGATAATTTACCCATCGCACAATGTGTATCTAGAGTTCCTTCATAAATTCCAAAGAAGAATCTGCAATGTCATCTGGCATCTCGGCTTCAGTCACTGATTAAGAAATTGCCTTAATGAATATATAATTTACCTGCATCATGGGACATTTTCAGAATCGAGTCAACTCTGCTACGGCGTTGTTCCTCCTCAGAGGCACAAACCGAATTCTTAGTTGTGCTGTCGAAACCCAGAACTCCAAAATTGGTCTTTACACCACAAAGGTAAGCTGTTCCGGTCGATGCTGAATCCGACACTTGCCGATCAGTGGAGTATGTCTGGGAAGAAGAGATAGAAAAAACAGGAGAATGAACGAGTGATAATATGGGGGGGGGTGAAAGAGATAATAAACACAAATGGGGAAAAGAAAGATACAAGAGAGAGAGAAAGAAAGAGAGAGAGAAAGAGAGAAAAGATAGAGCAAGAGAGAGAAAGAGAGAAAGATAGAGAGAAAGACAAAGAGAAGAGAGAGAAAGAAAGAGAGAGAAAGAGAGAAAGAAAGAAGAGAAAAAAAGAGAAAGAAAAAGAGAGAGAGAGAAAGAGAGAAAGATAGAGAAAGAGAGAGAGAGAAAGAGAGAGAAAGACAAAGAGAAAGAGAGAAAGAAAGAGAAAGAGAGAAAGATAGAGAAAGAGAGAGAGAGAAAGAGAGAGAAAGACAAAGAGAAAGAGAGAAAGAAAGAGAGAGAGAGAAAGAGAGAAAGATAGAGAAAGAGAGAGAGAGAAAGAGAGAGAAAGACAAAGAGAAAGAGAGAAAGAAAGAGAGAGAGAGAAAGAGAGAGAAAGATAGAGAAAGAGAGAGAGAAAGACAAAGAAAGAGAGAGAGAAAGAGAGAGAGAGAGAAAGAGAGAGAGAAAGAGAGAGAAAGAGAAAGAGAAAGAGAGAAAGAAAAAGAGAAAGAAAGAGAGAAAGAGAGAGAGAGAGAGAGAGAAAGATAAAGAGAAAGAGAGAAAAGAGAAGAGAGAAAGAGAAAGATAGAGAAAGAGAGAGAGAAAGAGAAAGAGAAAGAGAAAAGAGAAAGAGAGAAAGAGAGAAAGAGAGAGAGAGAGAGAGAAAGAGAGAGAAAGACAAAGAGAAAGAGAGAAAGAAAGAGAGAGAGAGAAAGAGAGAAAGAGAGAAAGAGAAAGAGAGAGAGAAAGAAGAAAGAGAGAGAAAGAGAGAGAGAGAAAGAGAGAGAAAGATAGAAAAGAGAGAAAGAGAAAGAAAGAAAGACAAAGAGAAGAGAGAAAGAAAAGAGAGAAAGAAAGAGAAAGATAGAGAAAGAGAGAGAGAAAGAGAGAGAAAGACAAAGAGAAAGAGAGAAAGAAAGAGAGAGAGAGAAAGAGAGAAAGATAGAGAAAGAGAGAGAGAGAATAGAGAGAAAAACCAGTGAGTGAAAGGAAGGAAAACACAAAGAGGAAAATGGGTGGCGGAGAGAATGTAAAAGAAACAAATACAGTGTTGTTGTTGTTGTTGTTGTTCTTATTATTATTATTATTATTATTATTCTGCTTATTCGCATTCTTCTTTTTATTATTATTATTATTATTATTATTATTATTCCCTGAACGGTTTCTTGTGTCGTGTCTGGAGCGTCTTAACCCGGCGGAGCCCATCCCTCTCCAGGTTCGCCCACAGCTGATGTCCTCCAATTAGGTGGCTTGCCTTGGTCGCGGACACGCGGCCTTTCTAATTCCATCATGATGAAACTTTCCATCCTGGCTGATGATCTGCGTCGAGGAGATCCTTCGCCCAGTGGTGCCATATTAACTCCCCCCCCCCACTCATGTGAGTTTAGCCCACCATCTGAAGTGGTTTGCCGTGGTCTGGTAACTTGGAGGCAGCACGTGATGGCGCCCACATATTAACTCCCAGAAATACCTCCCACATAATAGTAAGACATAAGCTAGATGACGACACCGTTACCCCTAATGTCTTACCATTATGTCGGAGGTATTCATGGGAGGTCAATGTGGGAGGTATTTCTGTCGCACCCTGTATGAGAGAGTAAATGCGAGCGAGAGAAAGAGAGAAGGAAAGTAAAAGAATAAAAAAAGACGGGGAGGGGGAGAGAGTAAAAGTGAGGAAAGTAAGAGATTAACATCGAGAGATATAGAGGGAAAGTAAACTTGTAAAACAGAGAGAGGGGAAAAAAGAGAGTAAAAGTGAGAGGAAAAGACTGGGAAAGAGAGAAAAAGTAAGCGAGTAAAAAGAGATGGTGAAAGAGTGAAGACAAGTTTAAAAATATCGCGACGTTGCTTAACTTCAGTAATCGTAGGCGACTGGTGTTTCGACGTGATATGGCCGTAAGCTGTATTTCTTTAAGGCTAGCAGGGGGATCCCTTCACCGAGTCTATCGGAATCTTTTCAAATCAATCAACTACAACTGGAATTATTGATGTCCTCATGTGACGCATTTTTGACATTTTTCCATTTCAAGATTCTTCTATTTTGATAGTTTTTTGAAGCTCATCAAAGATACATTACAATCAGCAGGAACATTTTTTCTTTGATCATTTATGCCTAAACGATTAGCTTTAATTGTCATGTAGGCGTGCATTGTCAAGTCCCATAAAATTATTATTATATTGATTTTTTTTTCTTTGATTTCTGGCGTTTACACATTTCTTTCCGGGTCCCGCCCAGGGACCTAAAATTAGAAATGGCATCATGACACTTTCCACTGACAAAAAAAAAATTACATAGATAAAGCCCATCGTAAAGTGTCGGCTGTACTTGTCAGAACAATTTTTTGTATCTCCTTGAGGCATGGACTTCCAAGAATCCCTTCAATTAGTCTACTGCAATCTTTTCCAACCAATCCTAGGGCTCCAACTACAACAGGGATTGTTGATGTTCCCATATGCCACATTTTTGAGATTTCTATTTCAAGGTCCTTGTATTTTGACAGCTTTTCGAATATCTTCAAAGATACATTGCAGTCAGCAGGGACTGCCATATCAATAAGGAGGCACTTTTTTTGTTTGTGGTCTTTAATAACAATATCTGGGCGGTTGGCTTTGATTGTTCTGTCAGTGTGTATTGTGTAGTCCCATAGAATTGTAACAGGTCCTATCTCCGTAACCGGGTCTGGGTGGTGTTCATACCAGTTTCTTTCAGTTTCCTTCTCGTAGAAGTTGCAGATTTTCCAGTGCAGATATTGGCCCACTCTGTCATGTCGGGTTTTATATTCAGTGGGTGCCAATATCGTGCAACCTGATACAAGATGATCAATCCATTATTATTATTATTATTATTATTATTTCCTTTGATTTTTGTTGTATACCATTTTCCTTCCGGGTTCTAACCAGAGATCTAATGTCAGAAATGGTTTCATGACATTTTCCACTGTTCGTTAGTGTAATAAAAAATAAATGACACATTTTTCATAGATAAAGCTCTTCGTAATGTGTGAGCTGCACTTGTCAGTACAGTTTTTTGTATTCTTTTTGTATTTTTCTTTTGTTTTTTTTTTGTATTTTCTTCTTCTTCTTCTTCTTCTTCTTCTTATTATTATTATTATTATTATTATTTGTGTATGTTATGTTTCCGGCTTTGTATCCTGTAGATCCAGGTTCTAACTATGGTCCTTAAGCCCGATAGGAGAATTGTCATTTAATTAATAGCTCTTAGTAGGGCGTATGTTGATGTTGCCTGGGATACTGTTAGTAAAATTGTCCATTCCTTTTCTCACAAGACCCAGAGCTTCGGTTCCTATTGTTACAGTCTCAGTCTTCATTCCCCACATCCTGTTCATCTTGGTCTCCAGGTTCTTGTATTTGGACAATTTCTCCATAATTTTCATGAAGGTGTTTCTCTCAGATGTTTAAGTGGTCATACCATCTCTCAGTAGTTTCGATTTTGTGCTTCTTGTCTATCTCCCTTTTATGTCTGCTATGTCTGTGGGTATATTCATTTTCCTATTTTCGGACATTCTGAGATAATATGTGTTGAGGGGTTCTCCCCTTTTTACACAAATGGACTCACCCAGTATATACATATACTACGGCTACGTGAAGACCCGAGAGAGCAAGACCAAAGAGTCGAGTCCAGAGTGACAGAGTAAAAGGTTGTAGGTAACCGGAAGAGTGAGGGGTGAGGTAACGGCGTTGTAGGAGTCACAGTGAGCGTGCACGTAGACTCAGTAAGAAGTCATACAGCGATACTTCAATACCAAAGACTGTATATATATATTGCTACTAACCCGTATTCCTGGAACTACTAACCTGCTTTACCAGTTTATATTATTACGTTAATACATTATTTTCATATATTCATTCCTGGCGTTTGTTATTTATTGGTACCGGATTTCAACCCGGAATCCACAACATATTTTCCGCAGATCCTGCATTTTGGGTTAGTTCCATCCTTGATATGCGACAGTGATAGGATCTGATTGGGGGGCGTTGGTCCTGAGCTGCAATAATTAGGCCTTCTGTCTCAGCTTTCAAACCGATGCTCCTCAGTCACTGATCTGTTTTCTGTTGGGCCACATCTGCTTTTTTCATTCTTTTTAAGTATTTGCCATGCAACGCCATGTCCTCCCAGTTTTTGGGGGTTTTTTTTCAATTTAATTTGGCCAAGTTGTTTTGCTTTCTGTCTTACTCGTTTGGCGTAGATGGTATTCGCTTCGGTTTTTGTTTGTAGAATTTCATAATATACAAGGTATATCAAGCAGTTTCTTGAAGAGTGCAGTTTCTTTTTGGTGGAGTGGATTTGGTGTTTCACGATTTGCAGGAGAAGGTTTTTGTGAGGTATGCTTCCAATCCGATTGCAGTGTTTTCAGTGGCGTAGCTAGGGGGGGCGGACCGCCCCGGGTGCCAGCACAGGAGGGGTGACACAATGTCACCCCCAACAAAATTTTTCAACCAGGCTAAGGTGCCAAAAATAGTCTGAAAACAGTGGTGGAGACACAGGGTTTCGCAGGCTGGCATATGACCCCCAAGAAATAATTTATGACCCCCCAGTTTTGTCCCCCCGTCAGAAATTTTCTAATAAATTGTCGGGAAATTTGTGAGTAGGAAAAATAGCAATGTTTTCAGCTTTCATGTGTTTCAGTTGCTACAATCTTGGTTACTAACAAGAGACATTGTTGTAACATTTTATCGGATGATATGGTGTTTTAACTCTGCATCATTAATAACAACAAAGCGAAATACGAAGCCAAAAGTGCAACAATTTCAGTCTTGCCTGTGTATCAATTCGCTGAGATACAATTTTCCATTGAGTGAGCGATATACTTTTGAATATATCTACTAGTGTTGGGACGATTAATCGGAATCGAGAATCGAGAATCGGAAAAATCGGAACATTTTGGGGTATCGGAAACGGAAAAATTTGTGCCTATATTCCGATTCCAAAAACGATTCTTTTAATTTTTTAACTTAATTTTCCATTATTGGTACTAATGATAAATATTTATTGTTTTTAAATTATCACGAAAACTAAAATCATAATAACATCAAAATACGATGTAAATTTATTTTTCTTGTATAAAGAAAAACAAAAAAAAAAAAAAAACTTTGCATAAATTCTCTAGGTAACCTTTAAAAGAATGCAGTTGATTTACAATGTTCCGAAAAATGCTTAAAAATTACATAGAACATTTTTGTCAAGAAAAATACTTTCAAACATCATTAATAATTAAATGGTACCCAGAAAATGATGCAACGGAAAATTGGACACCGGAAAATTAGCAACAGAAAATTACGTCAACCATGAGCCAGTCGAGACTGTCGGATCTGGCTGTGCTGTCCATTGAAAACGAGCTTACAAGACAAACAGATTTTGACGATGTTATTGACCAGTTTGCCACAATGAAAACAAGAAAACATTCATTCTAAGACCATAGTATCGAATGTCATTCTTTTGTGTATTGCCGTGTTTTGTATTTAGTTGTTCTGAAAGTGAACAGTTGCATTTTAAAAATCTTTTGATTTGAACTGATTATTTTGTGGTATTGGATTTTGTCTTAGATCATACATGTAAACAGTAACGTACCGGTCAGTAGAGTAAAGTAGAGGTAGAGCATGTATGAAAATTTAGCTACAGCTAACCATTCAGCATAGGGTGAATCGGGGTCATTGGGGTGACATTTGAGCGGACCGTCCCGGCTGACGTTTACTCTAGCTACGCTACTGTGGAGTTTTTAGACTTACGTTCTTTATCACCACTACACATTCTAATACTTTTTTTCTTCTTCGCCTCTCCGTCCTTCTTCTGCTTCTTTTTCTTCTTCTTCTTTTTTCTCCTCCACCCCTTTTTCATCTTCTCCTGCTACTACTACCAATTTTTATGTCTTCTCTGTCTTTTTCTTTTCCTTCTTCTTTCAATATTTTAGACTTTCTTCTTCTTTTCCTCCCGTTTTTTTTTTTACTGTTAATCCTTTTAATTTTTTACCCTTCTTCCCATAATTTCTTTCTTCTTCTTCTTCTTCTTGGAGACAAATTGTAGGATAAGGTCAGATATATGCATTCCATTTGTCCTAATTCTCAAGTTAAGTGATACTTTATATATACATTGTTTATATTTGATAATACGCCACAGGGTAGATGAACAGTTCCATAGAGTGCAATCTTTTTTAAATTTCCTGCCAGCAACGGTTACCAGATATCTTGTTAATGTTATTGTCTGTATATTTTTTTAATCGTGCTAGGAAATTCATTTATAATGGCTAAAACATTAGACACTTTTACTTTCTATCCTTATATTCAATTATTTCGCCAGATTCTTTAACAGATATATCTTTTATCTGATGGCGCTGCCAAATCCATGAGAAGGTATTTTATAGGCTTTTAAACGCAATATCTGATCTTTATTTACAATGATGTTCATACTGTACAAGGGCCAAGAGCCACTCGTGGTAGAGCGTTACAGAGTAAAAAGCTCCACACATAGCAAGAGCATAATACAACCAAGACACCAAGAAATGAAAGAGAAAGAAAAGACCTTATAGGGAAACGAAAACCCAACCGTAAACAGAAAACAAATGATAAACCTCTACTCCTATTCAAAAAATTTGGGGAGGTATGTGAACCATACTGTACAAGGGTCAAGAGCCACTCGAGGTAGAGTGTTACAGAGTAAAAAACACCACCCAAAGCACGGGCATAATGCCACCAAGACACAAGGAAATGAAAGAGAAAGAAAAGACCTTAGAGGAAAGCGAAAACCCAATCGTAAACAGAAAACAAGTTATAAACCTCTAATCCTCTTCAAATTACTGGGGAGGAGTATGAACCGGACAATAGAAAAACCTCTCTAGTCCTATTGAAGAAAAAATATAAATAAATAGTAAATAAAAAATTCAGAGTTCAGACGTTAGAAGTATAGAGTCGAAGTAGACTTTAAAAGGAAGCGAAAACCCGATCCTTAAAAGGAAATTTTACTATTTCAAGAATAAATAAAGTTAATATCTTTTGCATTGAATGGAAAATATATTCAAGCCAGAATTCTAATTATGAATTGGCACGAGTAAAATATGCAATCTTTTTATTGTATTCGATAAATAGATAAAATTGTAAAAGATTACAAAAAAGGCTATTCAAAGAATAAGTTTTATAAAATCATTTGTTAGATCATAATGAATAAAAACAAAAAAAAATTTGTCTTGTTTATTGAAAATCATACTAAAACTATTCCACTATATAATATATTACATCATAACTAAATCGTTCAGTATAATTTGGCGATGACTGTCACGGAGACTTGGCCATTGATTACATCAGGGGAGTCCTCCATTTTAACCGTTGACTTTATTTTAGGAATCCCTCCGCCCAGCGATGCCTGTCATGGACACTTGGTCGTTGAATCAATCTGGGAAGTCCTCCATCTCGGCCGTTGACTTTTTTCTAGGAATCCCTCTTCCCAGCGATGCATGTCACGGGCACTTGGTCGTTGAATCAATCGCTGGAGTACACCCTCCTGGCCGTTGACATTTTTTTAGGAATCCCTCCGCCCAGCGATGTCTGTCATGGACACTTGGATGTTGAATCAATCTGGGAAGTCCTTCATCCTGACCGTTGACCTTTTTCTAGGAATCCCTCCGCTCAGCGATTTCTGTCACGAACACTTGGTCGTTGACTCAATCGAGGGGAGGCCATTCTGGCCGTTGACTTCATTCTAGGCAACCCCCCCCCCGCCGCCGCCCAGCAATTCCTGTCACGGACCTTTGCTCATTGATTCCATCGGTGCAGCCCTCCGTCCTGGCCGCTGACTTTATTCTAGGAAACACACCGCCCAGCGATGCCTATCAAAGACACTTGGCCGTTTTATTCAATCGGGGGAGTCCTGCATCCTGGTTGTCGCTTTTATTCTATGAATGCCTCCGCCCAGCGATGCCTGTCACAAATATTTGGTCGTTGATTCCATCGGAGTGTGAGCGACATCCTGGCCATTGACTTTATTCAAGGAATCCCTTTCGCCCAGTGATGTGTTCGTTATTGGTTGCAAACATTGCTATGGAGCTTAGTCAACCCTGGCTATTGTGATAAATGTCCGTTGACCTTACAAGAAAGCTCATCCGCCCTTGAACATGCTTTGGTTTTAATCCTGGTGAGTATCTCTAAACCCCCGTCCCCCGCCCCGCCAACAATCTCGCCAGAAAAACCTGGTAAGGTAGCCGATTTAGTTGCCGATGACCCGACCATGAGGTAGGTAGTACCAGATTGCATGAGTCGCTCTTACATTGATATGACATGAAATGTCATAACTAGATTCAAGCACAAGTTTATTAATCAAAGATGACACTGTTTATGACAGACGCTTAAAGAAAATTACATGAGCTCCTAGACAAGGTTAGAAAGGAAGGCGAGAAGCAAAGACTATCAACTGTAAGCAGAGATTACATGCTCTTTAACAAGGAGGAGTGCCCTAAATGCGAGCTGCGAATATAATAAGGAAAGCGCGAAGAAAGGATTAACCTTCAAGTGTAAGACAGAATGTGTGGCCATTAGGAAGAAGAAACCTCCCAATATTCGAGGCACGAATTGAAGATGTCGAAACTGAGCAACTACAAAATTTTAAATAAGTGTTAAAACAGACATGGAATTTGTGACGCAGAAATCCGAAGGTGCACTTGGAAGTGAAAATTTGTTTTAGGGAATATTTTATAGGGGATTATTTTGTTTTAGGGAATATTTTGTAGGGGAATATTTTATAGGGGAATATTTTGTTTTAGGGAATATTTTGTTTTAGGGAATATTTTATAAAGGAATATTTTGTAGGGGAATATTTTATAGGGGAATATTTTGTTTTAGGGAATATTTTATAAAGGAATATTTTGTAGGGGAATATTTTATAGGGGAATATTTTGTTTTAGGGAATATTTTGTTTTAGGGAATATTTTATAAAGGAATATTTTGTAGGGGAATATTTTATAGGGGAATATTTCGTAGGGGAATATTTTGTTTTAGGGAATATTTTGTTTTAGGGAATATTTTATAAAGGAATATTTTGTAGGGGAATATTTTATAGGGGAATATTTTGTAGGGGAATATTTTGTATTGGTAAAAGAGAATACTAACTTGATTGAAGAACAGACGTCTAAAATAATTAATCTGCTCTTATTAGTGTTTGACTATTTTTCCTTTCATCTTATTTCTGCTGCCTAAGTGTATAAATTGCTCTCTCGAATAGTCTCTATCACATTATTTATCATCTCTTAGTTCTGTCTCTGTCTTCGGGCAGAGTGCGCTCAGGGGCGGCTGCGTCAAAGGACAGAGTCGCAACTGAGGAAAATTATACTGAGATGTGCCCAGCCCTGGGGAGCAGCTGCTCGAGGTTGTGTCCTCTCGTTGCACTAGAGAAAGGGATCGGTGCTCGCATGGAGGCCAGCGCAACTGAAAGTTGCGTGAGTTCAGGCGTGAGTAGTAGGCGTAATCATCTTGATTTGTACCTAGCCCGGGTATACGCGCTCGGGCTCCCCACATTAAACCGACCTTATATCACAACCTGACCTCGTGGGGAGGTTGAGTAAAAACAAATTGCTCTCGAGTAGTTTGTAACACGTTTATTTATCATCTCTCTTCGGGCAGAGTGCGCTCAGGGGCGTTCCGTCAAAGAACACAGTCGCAACTGAGGAAGACAATACAGTTTAACCCGGATATAAGAGAGTTGTCGGGACCGGAGAAGAAGTCTCTTATATCCGGTTTTCTCTTATATCCGGGTTTGGTCTATTTTATATACATTAACACAGGCTCTAATTTGGGACCAGAGAAAATCTCTCTTATATCCGGGTGTCTCTTATATCCGGGTTACACTGTACTGAGAAGTGCCCAGACCTGGGGAACAGCTGCCCGAGGTAGTGCCCTCTCATTGCACTAAAGAGAGCGATCAGTGCTCGCATTGAAACCAGCGCAACCGCCGGTTGCGTGGGCTCGGGCAATTTTTGTTCCTAGACCGGGTGTACGCGCTCTGGCTCCTCACATTAAACCGACCTTGTGTTTTAACCTGACCTCGTGAGTGGTTTGAGTAAATACATATTTCTGCTGACCTATTTACACCTAGTTGTAGTAGCTGCAATTTCACTGACATTCTTAAATGATGCATCGCCATTATTATTAATATTTATTTAGTTTTGCTTTTATTGTAATTCTGTTGCTTTTATATACCAATTAGTAGTAGCTGTAATAGTATTGTTGAAATATCTCAAAGCATCGCAATTATTAATATTTCACTAGTTTTTCTTTCATTGTATTTCTTTTGATTGTTTTCACTGTATAGTAGCTTTTTCTTATAAAACGCGGATTGTGTGTGTGAGTGTGTCTGTACGTTTATATATTGGATCGGATTTCCTACATTTTTCAACCGATTTCAACAAAACTTCACAGGACTACGTAAAATTATCTTGCAGTGGTTTTGACAGCGCTAAAAATTGGAAAAACAATTGTTTTTGCACGAAATCAATTTGAAAACACGATTAAGAGGCATGGCGAGAATGAAAGGGGGACAACTTATATCGAGTTATACTTATAAAACCCAGGTTGTTTGTGTGTGTTCGTTTATATGGGATCAGAGATTGGAAAAACACAATTGTTTTTGCACGAAATCGATTTGAAAACACAATTTCGTCGCCAGAATGAAAGGGGGATAACTCATATCAAGTTATACTTATAAAACCCAGGTTTTGTGTGTGTATGTGTGTGTGTGTGTTCGTTTATATATGGGATCGGATTTCCTACATTTTTCAACCAATTCCAACAAAACTTCACTTTTTTTGGCAGGTAGTGTTTCTTATTGTCTTGCACACTTTTTTCTTTATTTTTACATTCAGAATGCTTTAAAAATTCCATTTACAAGACAATTGTTTTATAATAAAATTCTATTCACCAATCGATAGACTCATAAAGATTGAAAACAATGTTTTTGTTTGAGTTTGACCAATTCGTAAAAAAAAAAAGAAATAAAACTAGTTAAGACATGCGTGTCCGTCAACCTTAAACAATAATCTTTGTCAATTTTATTTTTCAGTCTTTATGATGGTCGATACTTGATCTATCTCTTACTGTTACATCCCCGGGCAACGCCGGGCTCTACTGCTAGTTATTATTAATATTTAACTGGTTTTTCTTTCGTTGTCATTCTATTTTATGTATATACCAAGTAGTAGTAGCTGTAATAGTATTGCTGAAATAGCCATTATTAATAATATGCAACTAGTTTTTCATCCATCGTATTTCTTTTGATTGTTTTTGCTGTGTGGTCGCTGAAATATTATAGCATGCCTTAAATGTCTCTTTCTTCAAGGATGTATTGACGTTATTATTATTGTTTGACTATTTTTTTTATTTCGTTCTATTTCCGTTGCTTGTTTACACCAAGTAGTAGTAGGCGTAATCGTCTTGATTTATCTGAGTTTCTTAAATGATGTATATTGCTATTATTAATGTTTCACTAGTTTTTCTTCCATTGCCTTTCCGTTGTTTGTATACGCCATGAAACAGCAGCTTTAATAGTTTTAAATTTCCCTGATATTTTAAGTGGTGGATTATCTGTATAATTAATGTTTGACTTGTTTTTCTTTCATGGTACTCCCCTTCTTTACGCCAAGTATTAGTAGTCGTGGAAGGCACGGTGGAATAATGCTCGGATTGAGGAATCGGAGAGCCGAGTTCGAATTCCAGTCGAATCCATTGCATACACTTAGGAAACGTTTTTGGATGTAATGGAGATTTTCTCTCGTTTGAACAGCTATAACCTCTTCCATATATATATATATATATATATATATATATATATGTGTGTGTGTGTGTGTGTGTGTGTGTGTGTGTGTGTGTGTGTGTGTGTGTGTAAGCAAATATATGGGTATAGATCCGACAGTATGAAGAAAAATATACGGAAAAAACAAACAAAAATCCTAATATGCAATTATGCTGTTTTAATGTTAATATAACGTCAACGTTGGACGTTTCGGTCTAGTAGACCATCTTCAGGACATATTCATAAAACATAATTAACATTAGACTATATTTAATTCAACTTGAAAAGACGATGGACATAAGAGTAAGACTAATCAAAACAGACAACTGAAATTTTTCAAGAACAGCGTTCCGTTTCAATATGATCACGTCGGCGTCACGTGGGCGATGTTGTGAAAACGTATTTTCATTTTTCATTCAAAATATTATATTTTAGGAATTAAATATAGTCTAATGTTAATTATGTTTTATGAATATGCCCTGAAGATGGTCTACTAGACCGAAACGTCCGACGTTGACATTATATTAACATTAAAACAGCATAATTGCATATTGGGATTTTTGTTTGTTTTTTTTCCGTATATTTTTCTTCATATATATCTCCTAATATGATTTTTTTTATCTATATATTAATATGCTTTTACATAGCAATTTATGTTGTGTAAAGCACAATATAAAAAGTGAGAGAGATGTAGAGAGACAAAGAGAGAGTGTGACACGGAGACGGATTAGAAGGTGGGGGGGCATCTTAAATAAAAGCTGTTGTTCACTATTTACATTGTTCGGACTATCGTCCTCATCTTTGTTGTCATATTTATCACAACGTTTCGGCCGTTGTACTCTCCGGCCTTCTCCAGGTGGTTGGAAGTTCGAACTGAACCCTTTATTTCGCTCGCCGGGGTAGACTGTTCTAGTTCCACGTGCCATGTCTAATGAATGACTTAAGGTAAAAATTACAGCACTGAAAAAGTAATATATATATATATATAAAGGGTTCAGTTCGACATTCCAACCACCTGAAGAAACGTTGTGATAAATATAGCAACAAAGATGAGGACGATAGTCCAAACAATGTAAATAGCATACATAATACATCATCTCAGAAATATAGACAGATACTAAAGGCAGTTGTTTGCTAAATCAACTTAAATCTTATCTTGACAAATTTGTAAATTGCACTTTGGGGCATCAATTTCAATGAATTCCTAATTGTTATAGTATTTCATGCATTATTCAAAACTTGATAACTTTCTTATCATAGTAGAATTGAAATATACGAAATCTCTCTCTCTCTCTCTCTCTCTCTCTCTCTCTCTCTCATATATATATATATATATATATATATATATATATATATATATATATATATATATATCAGGTTATAAGTTCTGTCCGAATTTTAACTTTTTGTTAAAATGAACGAAATTTAAAGAGTATTTTATCATGTCTAATGGAGCTAAACATTATTTTTATGTTTAGATGCATTTAAACTGATCAAATTTTATTTCAGAGAACAATAAAATTAAATTTTGTTTGATTAAAACCCTGCTAACATGGAAGTATCCAAGAATCATTTGAGGCACATAATGCTTTATGAGTTCAAGAAAGGAAACTCAGCAGTCGAAGCGGCTAGAAACATTCACTCAGTTTATGGAGAGGAATGTGTGAATGAAAGAACTTGCAGAAGATGGTTTGCAAAATTCAGAGGTGGAGATTTCACCCTTGAAGATGAAGATCGAACCGGACATCCAGTTGAGTTTGATGAAAAGCTTCTTGAAGCTGCCCTTGAAGAAAATCCTGCTTTATCAGTTGAGGAATTGGCAGTGGTTCTCAGTTCAAACCAAACAACTGTTGATCGTCATCTTCAACAACTTGGAAAAGTTCCTAAACTTGGAAAATGGGTGCCTCATGAATTGTCTGAAAACAACCTCAAATCCCGAGTTGACATCTGCTCTTCTCTCCATTCTCTCCAACTTGTTTCACCTTTTTTGGATAGACTTGTGACTGGCGACGAAAAATGGATCTTTTATCGAAATGTTAAGCATCGTAGACAGTGGCTTGGTAAAGGAGAAGGACCCCATCCACAGCCGAGAAGGGAACTTCATGGGCAAAATGTTCTTTCAATCTGGTGGGATAGCCAAGGAATAATCCACTTTGAATTCTTACAACCTAATGCAACAATTAATGCTCAAATATACTGTCAGCAATTAGAGCGTTTGAACCAAGTTTGAGGAAAAAAAGACCTGCTCTCGTGAATCGAAAAGGGGTGATGTTTCATCAGGACAATGCGCGACCCAACACAGCAAGAACCACGTCAGAAAAGATGGAAGAACTTGGTTGGGAGAAAATTCCCCATCCACCTTATTCTCCCGATCTTGCTCAGACTACCATTTGTTTTGTAGCTTACAGAATCATTTGGAAGAAACAGCTTTTGTAACACAGGAAGAGGTTAAAACTGACATTTGGGAGTTCTTCGAATCAAAGCCAAAAGAATTTTACAGTAATGGAATTAGTAAGCTTGTTAATAGATGGAAGGAAGTCATAGATAATCAGGGAAAATACATTGTTGATTGATCTATAATTAAATGGTCACGTTTTCTTTATTCAAAATTCGGACAGAACTTATGGGATGACCTGATATATATATATATATATATATATATATATATATATATATATATATAGTACACTTTCAGTTCTATAATTTTTACTTTAACTAATGTAATATCTTTCTATATTTTAACTATTTTTGATGAATAAAATTTTATTTTTTATTATTGCATTGGTGTGTAACATATTTATTTAAATTTATTATAATTTTCATTTCAATGAATAATTAATCTTCACTTCAAGTTTTGATTTTATATACACCACAATTAAAAATTTTAAAGCCACCCCCAGAATTAGCATGGGATGAACTTGACAGAAGAATGAAAAAAAAAAATTAAAAAAGCTCTTAGAGTCATTGAAAAAAAGAATGGAATCAATTATCAAACTTATACTTTGATAAACTTTTGCAATGAATGCCAAAAATTTGTGCTGCATTAATCAAGGCTAAAGGAGGATATTTTGAGCGAGTAAAAGTTAATCATAAAATACTTCTTTTTTTTTTTGTCATAACAAAATTTCTAATAAAAATCATGTCTCAGGTTTTAACCATGTGTATTAATTTTCTATTATTTAAAGTACAAAACTACTTTTTAGGCCAATTTAAAAAATTACCAAGGGTGTCCTCCAACTTCTGAACTTTAGTGTGTGTGTGTGTGTGTGTGTATATATATATATATATATATATATATATATATATATATATATATATATATATTAACCCGGATATCAGAGACTCGGATATAAGAGATTTTCTCTGATCCCAAATTAGAGCCTGTGTTAATGTATATAAAATAGACCAAAACCCGGATATAAGAGAAACCCGGATATAAGAGACTTCTTCTCCGGTCCCGACAACTCTCTTACCCTCTGTGTGTGTGTGTGTGTGTGTATATATATATATATATATATATATATATATATATATATATATATACCCCATTTTCTGAAATCCTAGGTGACTAACGCAGGATTAAGTAGAAAGATCTTTAATAGCGATCTTCTAAGCGTAGCTTAGATGTGGCACAAGGCCGAAAGTATGGGGCACCCAGAGAGGATTGAACTCACTACTTAGTCATAATTGTTCTCGCAAGACAAGCTTACTAACCATTACACCGACTCGAGGTTCCCTGGAAAGATCATTCATTGGGCAAAGAAATTCAATTCAATTCAATTGTTTATCTTACCTTACTTAAAGCAACGTTGGGAAATTGTTCAAATACCAACGGTTCCATGGCTTTCCCTTTGACTTGTCCTTTTAAAATCCTCCCCGCGGCAACTGTACTCAAACTCATCGCATCCCCCATGAAGAGAATTATATTTTTGGCCATGTTTTCATTTTTCTTGATTCCCGTAACACGCACCAAATCCGATTCTGCCAGCTGCTTCCAGTCCTTGCCTGAAATGCAAAAAAAAAACAAAACAAAAAAAAAACATATTTGATGACAATAATTGCGCCATATCACTGTACATGCAGTACTGTTCTATAAGAGTGAGTCACCTGATTTTTTTACTAAATGTTCTCTTCTTCGATGAAACGAAAATTGAGATAAATTCAAAGGATAAGCGATCTAAAATCCGAAGAAGAATCTTTGAAAGCTCTTTGAATTTAGCAGTAAGTACTGTCAAGCATCCGTTCAGTATAATGTTCTGGGGATGCTTTTCTTTTCATGGAACTGGTTTCTTAAAACCTATTGAAAAGATCCTCAGGAGCGAGCAGTACAAGAGAATTTTAGAGTCTTTTCTGCTCCCTTCTGCTGAAAGGGTGCAAATCGACCCCACCAAGCTCATTTTTATGCAGGATAACGCTCAAAATTGATAAAGGAATACTTTGATGAGAAACAGGTGTGTGGCTCTAATATATATACTTTTTTGCTTGAAGCAGCAAGCTTCCCTTCGGTGTGCTGTTATACCCCACGACATTTTTGTCGCACAGGTAAACCATTTTTTGATCTTGGTCGGATAGGTTACCCTCCCCTTGGTGAGTTTGGTTGACACGGTGGAGTAATGGATAACGGCTTGGATTGAGGAATCGGAGAGCCGAGTTCGAATTCTAGCCGAAACCATTACATTCACTTACGTGTTAATACCCTTGGGAAAAGTATGAATCCTCTTCTTCTCCCAGCAATGGATTGAATAGCAGGACAGACCGGGTTCTATAGCCTTGGATGGCAACTGGTCTACCACAGAAAGAAATGGCAACATACTGTGGGAAAAAATCTGCCTCGTCAGTCATGTATCGAAAGATACATGATCGCCTAAGCGTGTATCACGCATGGCATATGACTCACTGACTGACGTGCTAATACCCTTGGGAAAGGTATTAATCCTCTTCTTCTTTCCCCAGATATGGGTAAATAGCAGGACAGACCGGGTTCTATAGCCTTGGATGGCAACTGGTCTACCACAGAAAGAAATGGCAACATACTGTGGGAAAAAAATCTGCCTCGTCAGTCATGTATCGAAAGATACATGATCGCCTAAGCGTGTATCACGCATGGCATATGACTCACTGACTGACGTGCTAATACCCTTGGGAAAGGTATTAATCCTCTTCTTCTTTCCCCAGATATGGGTAAATAGCAGGACAGACCGGGTTCTATAGCCTTGGATGGCAACTGGTCTACTACAGAAAGAAATGGCAACATACTGCGGAAAAAATATATATATATGAGTAAAATAAATAGCTGCACACTCTCATATATTTACGACATCAGATCCGCAGCACAGTGATAATCAGAAACTTAAATTCTGTGGAAAACGACTAAGACATTTTTACTCTACTAATTGAAATATACTAAGTCCATTTCACTTTAACAGATAAATATATATAACAAGAAAATTTCGTGGATTTCAAAATTCAAACAAAATTCTCACTTGATTTATTTGAACAAGAACTTTAGCGTCGCGGCATCGAACGATGCAAAACATATATTGAACTTTCAATAAATAGCTGAATTTAAAAAAATATCTTTCGGTCTACATATATTTTTCTTAGGGAATGGGAAAATTGCGAATGAATGGGAAAATTGCGCCCTGAAGATGACAATTTGAAATTGTCGAAAGTACTTGGCATATGCCTTCCATCTGACAACAACTGGAATATAAAGGTCTTATTATTCAAGGAATTGATAGTAAGTTAACGTCTCATTAAGTTCTGTTAGCGAATTGATTTCGCCATTACTCACTTTAACATTGCTATTTAATTCTTTGGATAAATTGTTATGATATATATATATATATATATATATATATATATATATATATATAGTTAAGTTACGAAGAACTTGGTAAACCGTATGGGTAATTCAATTGGTGAAATAAATTATTGTAATGGTGCCTTAAAAGTGGTCTGTTTTTCATTATATATATATATATATATATATATGTGTGTGTGTGTGTGTGTGTGTGTGTGTGTGTGTGTATGTGTGTGTTTGTGTGTTAAAACAAGCAAGAAGGCGGACAAACTCTCTTGAGTCTGGACATTGGAGGTAATCTAATTTAATTTGATTAATGGTCCCCCACTTATTCTCAGAGATGCCAATTCATTTTCCCTAAGATCCAATTTTGTCTACTTTCATTCTAAACTGAGGAAACCAAAGACAGCAGACGCACTTGGCGAAACGCATCGTTTATAAATTTCCCACTTTGTCTCATCATCTTCACTTTTGTTTCGAATACTATTATACATCTTACAAAACCCACATATATACGTACATAATATACTTACACTGGAACTTTCTTTGACAATTTATAATGTCGGGAATATATTTTGCTATTGTGGGTAATATCAAATTTTGTCATTTATAGCCATCCATAGAATAGGCTTCACTAGGCCTAGTTTCGGCCAACTACATTACAATAAAAACAAAATATTTTTTTTTTAATCATATCAACCCAAGCAAGGCAATAATGCCACTAAGACGCAAGGGGTTGCTGGGAGTGAAATAGAATGAAAAGGTTTAGTCAGAACAGATTTCAGGAAAACAAAATGGCGATTGGCGTAGCATTTAAATTTTTGAAGATAGTAGATGACAGGCAAGCAAGAAACTGGAACGGAGCTCCTCAGGCGAGAAGTGCGAGAAAAGAAACTATTAGAATAGAACTTGTGTTGGCATTAAGTTAGTTTAGAAGTAAAATGGTTAGACCTAATTGCCAATCTAGTAGAACGTTTAAATTCATGCAGTCAAGGCATCAAGGAGGAAAGCTCCTTAGAAAAATTGTCATGAAAATATTTGTCGAAAAGATAGAGGGAAGGCATGTCATGTCGTTGAGAAACTGACTACTCGTATCCTGTTCTTAAATAGCCTTGTCGAATGAAGCCGCTGGGTCTTGGCAGAGACCATCTTTCTTCGAATCTTGTGGAAGCCCAAAGAAAGAATTGTACCAGATAACACAAACAACATCACTTCAGGACTTTCAAGAACAACAGCTAAGAAGGATGTCTCATGTAACGTGAAGAAAAGATAAACGCATAATCAAGATGTTGGCATTTCACACTGCTTAAAATAAAAGGTTAGAAAAAAAAAACTCCCATAAATACTGAAAAGAGCTGTAAAGGTTACTGAACTTGAAAAACCTATTTTCTTGAAAAATTGTTTTAAGAAATCGATTTTATAAATTTCAACCAAAAGTAGCACTGGCTGCTCGATCAATGAATGCCAAATGTTTCCTTATAAGGAAACGGCTAATATTACTATTACCATTCGTCTTCGTGTCTTATCGGCTGGCGCTACATAATCACAAACAAAGAACTGTACCAAATCACAGAAACCACATCGCTTGAAGACTTTCAAGAATAGCAACAACTAGAATGGATAGCACATCTAACCCGAAAATAAAGAAAATAATGAGATAATCAAGATGTTGGCGTTCGACACTACTTCAAGTAAAGGTTAGGAAGGAAGCTGCCATAGATATCAGAAAGGGCCATAACAGCTACCGGATAGACCTGAAATATCGTTTTAAAAGAAAGATTTTATAAATTTCAACCGAAATATTGGATATTCGTCAATGAATGCCGAATGTTTCCTTATAAGAAAACATCTAATATTATTATTATTAAAGATTAGAGGAACAGATACTACATTTTGATTTTTCTCCAGCGATCAGGGCGTAAAGAAAACGTAATTTTAGTAGCATTTTAGTGGCTGTTCGGTCAGTGAATGCCGAATGTTTCCTTATAAGGAAACGTCTAATATTATCATTACCATTAGAGATTGGGAGAACAGATACTACATTTTGATCTTTTTTCGATGATCAGGGCAAGAAGAAAAGTGTATCTTGAGTAAGACTGGATGCTCCGTTAATGAATGCCTTATAATGAAACGGCTAATATTACCGTTGCCATAAGAGATTACGAAAACAGATACTACATTTTGATCTCTCTCCGATGATCAGGTCGTGAAGAAAAGCGTCATTTGAATGTTTCCTTATAAGGAAACGGCTAATATTCCCATTACTGATATCATACTTCTAGCTGTATTTCTCTAACAGCTATTTTATTTTTTGGTAGAATTTTAACAAGAGAGCTTAAATATTTCCGTCAACAGACCCCGGGACGGGTGGTGGTGAATAAGTGTTGTCAATTCTCAATGATAAAAAAAATGACATGAAAAACAATTTAAAAGCGATTTCAAGTATGGAAAGATTTTTTATTGTTGTTTATATATCTGGTACCACGACTTTGGTCACTTTCCCGTCCCTTTGATGTGGCTTTTCTCTCTATTATCTATAAATATTTCCACAGCAATTGTACTAATGATCTCTCAGCCTTGTTACCTCGACCGCATGAAACATTAAATATACTGGGCGCTCTAGCTGTGGGTGAGGATGTACGTAAGCCGTTAAACACAAAGGCTTCCTTAGTGTAAAAGAATTCTTAAATAATACTTTAGCCGACCATTGTTTTTTAGAGGAAGTCTATCTCTGCTCGGACTTCCTAAGGTTGAGCACGGGGTCAGATACAAGCCATAATATAGGAAGTCTATTTTGATTGGCTGAGCCAGCGTGTGAAAGGCGATAGGAAAAGGTTTTTAAGGGTCGAATCTTAACCGTCAAACAATGTAGACGCATTTTCATTGTGTCTGAAACGGCTCCCATGTGGAAAGGGAGGACGAGCCATCCCCACTCTATAGACAGAACATGTCGACATGAACGTTAATAAAATAGTTATGTTAAAATTCCCTGTTGAAGTTCTTTTATCTCTTGACTCAAAACAACGGTGATCACCGGTCGAGAGAGAAGAATGAAACTTTATTATCGAATTGATGCCATCGCTCAAGACCACCCCCACCAGGGAGGGGGGCTATGTAACAGAATAAGAAAAAAGAGAAACCTTATTAAGGAGCGAGAACAATAAAAGAGTAATTAGGAAGACATTAGATAACGATTGATATTGTATTTAAATTTTTGAAGATCAAAATTGGCTGAAAAACATCAAGCAGGAAGAGAGTTCCACAAGCTGGAAGTGCGAGAAAAGAAACTGTTAGCATAGAACTTGCGGTTATATATAACTGTTTCAACTGTAAATTGATGGACGTTGGCAATCTAGTACTGCACTTAAATTAATTAAATTCCTGCATTCCCTCTTGTGCGAGCCATTTACATAAGCTTTTTAGGCCGGTTACTTGCTCTTCCCCCCCCTCTCTCTCTCTCTCTCTCTCTCTCTCTCTCTCTCTCTTGACTTTAATATGCCTTGTGAGTATTAGATTCTCCAAGCTTTCATCATTATGTGCACCAGAGATTTAAAGTGTCTCTTTCTAAGAATAGGTTACGTAGAGCTCATCCAAAGAAATACCATAAAAGTATTTATAGAAACGGAACAGGAAAGCAACTTTATGGCGATGGGAAAGTGTCTGAAACCGAGATGCCAGGTTAGGATCAAGAATGTTGCTGATTCTTCTTTGGATTTTATCAAGAATCTCAAAATCTATAGCAGGAACACCGGACCACATATGGCAACAATATTCTAAGCATACACGAATGGTATTTTTAGAGATATATAAGATAGATTCAGGGGACAAAAAATCTTTCTAGCACAACACAGTGAACCGACTTTCTTAGCAGCTTACCTAGCAATGGATTCAATGCAGTCTTTCCACTTCATGTCAGTCGAGAACGTCAGCCCGATAAAGTGTAAAGTGTCACTCTCCTGGAGATTATCAGAAGATGGTAATCGGCGTTACATTTGAAGTTTTGATGGTTTCAGGTGACAGGTGAGCAAGAAAGAAACTGGAGGAGAGTTCCTCAGTCGAGAGAAGAAATTGTTAGAATAGAACTTACGGCTGCAACTAGTTATTTCAACAGTAAAATGATGGGACCTAGTTGCCAATCGAGTAGTACGTTTAAATTCATCCAACGCACCAAGATGGCGGACTCACCAGAACAACTGCTACGAAAATATTTGTAGAAAAGACAGAGAGAAGTCACATCACGGCGGTGGGAAAATGACTGAAGTCGAGATGCCAGGTAATGACCTATAACCTAGCAATGGATTAAATAGTCTTTCTACTTCATGTCAAACGAGAATGTTAGCCCGAGAATGCGCAACGAGTTATTCTCTTGGAAGTTAGAGTCAGCCATGTTTGATGCAAGGCAGAAAGAAGTCACCCAGATGATCGCTTTTTGAAATTTGAAAATTAAATCTTAAAAGTAGCAAACTGTCCGCCTTTGACCGACTTATTTTTTGGCGGGTACTTATCGAGTCATTCTATTTTTAGAAAGTTAAAGCAACAAATGTTTCACATCAAATGTGTTTTTTTTTCTAACCGTCTGTCTTTCTTTTAATTATCTTAAAACACTTCTCTTAAAAGCAAATGTAATAAATAAACCTTGTCTTATTTATTTTTTTATCTTCACCATTTTATTAAGCCTTTATTTAATTTATTTAATTTATAAATTCTTATATTCTCCTCTCAAGAGAAAGAGTGCAGGAAATAAACACCATTTCCAACACAATTACATACCCAAATACATACCATATTAAAATACACACAAAATTTATTTTCTACCTAATAACAAACATTACAGTAGAATCTCTGGCAACCAGACTAAGAAGGCCTTCCGGATATAAAGAATTGGTTACAAAGTCCGGATATGAGGAGTTATATTTAGATTAAAATAAAAGAACTGAAATCAGGTTTAACATTTATTTTCAATGTTTTATATTAAACAAAATAAGCTAATGGTGAGTGAAATATAACGGAATTGATTTTAAGGAAAACTAAATGAATTATGTAATGTTAAATTAAGTATGTCACGTATATGCAAAACAAATAATGTAACGAGAATTTATTAATCGCTGTTGCATGATGATTCTTTCTTTTCTATCATTCTCACCTTTTTCCACATTTCCTTTTGCTTTTGTTTTTGAAATTTTTTTAAACGAAAGACACTTTTCTTTTTAAACTCTGCGTGCGTTATTGCAATCGTCATAACTGAATGCTGGCCTTCTTTCCATAAAACTGACAACCTTTTCAATAGCATTTTCAATTTCAGTCCAGGTTTCATCACAATCATGTTTTTTATTTCTTTGTTCATTGTGACAGTGTGAATGCTGGAGAATAGTTTCTTTGGAAGATTTTATATCATACAATGTTGACTTTCCTATGTTGAACTCCGCCATTAGTTACAATGAACTTTCACCAGCGTCTAGTCTGTTTAAAATTTCTACTTTTTGGGATAACTCCAAAGTTGTGCTTTTCCTCTTATTCCCATCATCTTTTTCACCAATACAAGCCATTTGGATGAAATAAATTCAAATACTAGAGAAGACGTGGTTACATAGCTTTTTCTTCGAGCGCATGCTGAAAGAAACATGTGTCGGTGACTTCAAACGAATCAGCTACAACATCAGTAGAGACGCTCAGTGAATCATCGCTGACGATCATGTGTAGGTGAATTCAAACGAATCAATCTCCAACAACGACACCAGCGATAGTCAGTGAAACTTCGCTTTTTTGATGGACCAACTACTAAAATGCTATTCTAAACCTCAGATTTTTCTGTGCGCCAACTACCAGTGGCGAGGGTGACTTGGATCCAGGGCATGCAGTCGCGAATATTTTATGTGTATTTTTTGAATAAAAAATTCCAAGAGGATATAATCTAGGTAGAACTCAATGTCCAGGACAGAGTAAGGATATAATAAAAAGGCTTAAACACTAATATTAGTGTTTAAGTTTTTTTATTATATATATATATATATATATATATATATATATATAAGACGATATATAAAATATAAAAAATCTCAACACATGTCAAATAGTATATAGTACTTCCCCAAAGGACACTAAATATATCAAACTACTTTACTGTAACCAGATGCATGCTAATTACAGGATGAAAAAAATCATAAAGAGTCTTATTTATACTAATATATCTTCCAAGGATTCTAATAAAAAAATAAAATTAATCATATTCTAAAAATACAATACAGCCAATTTAATTTATTCGCAATAACTCCTCCCCATTACGTAAAACCAACATTATATACCAATTCAAATATCCCTTATGAGAATGTATCTTCGACAAGAAAAAAACAAATATATATGTTGAGTATACGACAACTACACTAACAAGAAGGCTTACATTACACATGTCTGGGCATTCGTCCATTCCGAGACATCTACAACAACATTCAGGTCCGCATTCATAATATAAAAAATACTAATCGACAACACAACTATCCTACACCATGAAAACAACAAAATTAGATTACAGATACTAGAAGCAATTTATATTAAAAATGAAAGCCGGCACTGAAGAAAATCAACTATGAATACTGCAATAATGTTCTGGAATACCTATAAAGGAACAGTTTTTTTACACTTTAATGCACTCATAACCATGATATTATAACATGAAAAAAATTATATAACGACGATATGAATTTCGTAGTTGAGTAAGTTCGTAGGCCGGCGACAGATATCTTTTAGGTGCAAGAAGGCAGATCTCAATTGGCTTTTAGTAGCGGATCGACGTTCTTTCTCGACAGTTCATAGTAGGTAGTTCTTTTTTGAAGATCACTGCTTTTCTGCAGCTGATCTCGCAGACGGTTTTCGATTACTCACTACGCATATATTATTCGTATTTATAGAGATTAGGAGGCTCAGAAAATATCGGGGAATTTTCCCTCTAAAATTTCTATACAAATTTCCTAACCCTTTCATTCGTTAGAAAATATATTCTTATCTTTGATAAGAACCAAGGCTTTGGAAGCCGAATTTGAAACAGGGGAAAATTTGGGGTAAAGATTGGAAAAGAGGCTAGAATGTGAACTTGTAAAATACTGTAGTCGTGGTTCTCAAATTAAATTCCAATAACGTTGAATTCAGACAAATGCGATTTTTGCAGCAAGAACAGCAAAAGAAAATGAAGATATTGTAATATCATTGAGTAATGTGAATAATACGGTGTCGGCAATCGTGAAAAAGTTGAACAGGGATAATAAAATAATCAACAATGAAATTGAAACCTGAGCCAAATAAGAAAAATTTGATCTAAAGAGATTTGAGAAAGATTAAAAATCATTAAAAAAATTAATAATGACAGGGCTTTCGTTTAATAAATGTAGATGATATTATTTTAGCTACTATGCAGTGAAAACAATCAAAAGAATTACAACAAAAGAAAAACTAGTTAAATATTAATAGTGATTTTCCAAGCGTAGCTTACATGTGGCTCAAGGAGGGGGCATCCAGTGAGGATCGAACTCACTTTTCAGTAGTAACTGACATAGCAAGACAAGCTTGCTAACCATTACACCACGCCGAGGTGCCCTAGTTAGATATTATTAATGACAAAGCTTTCTTAAAATGCAGAAGATATTATTTTAACTACGATACAGTGAAAACAATCAAAAGAAATACAATGAAAGATAAACTAGTGAAATATTAATAATTGCGATGCTTTGAGATATTTCAACAATACTATTACAGCTACTACTAATTGGTATATAAAAGCAACGGATTTACAATGAAAGAAAAACTAGTTAAAAATATTAATCATAATGGGAATGCTTCATTAAGCGAAATTAAGACTATTACAACTACTATTACTAGATGTAAACTAAACAAGAAAGAGAAATAAGATGAAAGAAAAAGTAGCCGAATGATAATAATGGCAATGCAACATTTACGAATGTTAGAGACTAATTAAGACCACAATCGGGAAGAAGTATGAACCAGACGATAAGCGAACCTATCGTGGGAGGAAAAAATAAATAAATAAATAGTGAAAAATAATTGAGAGATCAGAGTCGGGGACGTAACAGATTAATTTCAAATTTTAACTCGGCGTTCCTATTCCACTTTTGGCGCTAATTCCCGTTACACTTTCGCTATACCCTATGTATATAATTAGTACATTTACTGATAGTCATTATTATTACAGATATAAAACAACGTGTCCATAAAAATGCTCAAAAAGTCTTGTTCTTCTTCAGGAAAACGCAATGTAGCATACAGAAAGAATAAGACACAAAAAAGAAAATCTTTCCTGAACACGGTTGGTTTTGTCTTTTTTTACCTGCCATATACACCTGACCTTATACCAACAGATTATTACCGTTTTCCGATCACTACAAAACGCTTTGATAAGGAAGCCTTTTTTTCAATATGAAAACCAGATTCAAGAGTTCGTCGATAAAGAGAGCTGCCTGATAAGTGACAACAGGTCATTGCAAAGAATAAACTTGATAAATAAAAACGGAAATTATTTATGACTCAACGTAATGTTTGATTTTTTTTAATAAAAAAAGAAATATATATATAGGCCTCCGGCGGCCATCAATAACCATGCTTTTGAGATTGTTGATATTCTGAGATAGCATCAAGCCTAGGCAGGATGGTATGGAGGACAATATGTCCCCCGTCTCCCCGTCACTGATGGACCCAAAGGAACAGCAAGGCCATTACAGTTTGGCACCAGCGCCGTCGCAGGAGCTTCCAGAACGAGGCCGAAATCAACGACGGACTGGCTTAGGGGCTCCAACTTTGAATTTTTAGCTGTATTGTATGTGCTACGCCACGGCTACATACAGTTTTGAATTCAGAGTTACTTTCTCCTAGACCAGTTGCCACCCAAGGTTAAAGAACACAGTCTGTTAAGTAATCAAGCATCGTCGGGATCACCGAGCCAATGACAACAGTCCTTTTCCTTTAGCTGTATAGTATGTGCTACACCAGGGCTACATACAGTTTTGAATTCAGTGTTACTTTCTCCTAGACCTAAGAACTCAACCTGTCCTGCTATTTAACCATAGCAGGGGTATTATTGAGGATTTATACCTTTCCCAAATGAATGTAATGAATCTGGCTGGAATTCGATTTCTCCGCCGTATCTCCTAAGACAGTGTACGTCGAACTGTTAATTACAAAACAGTAACAAAATGAATGAATGAATTAACTTTAACAATGACGATATGTATCACCTAAGAAAGTAGTTTCCAACCTTTTTTGAGTCATTGCCCACTTTCACATGGAAAAACATTCCATCGTTCACCTGTATCTTATACATAATCCGATCCCTCCCCAGGTGCAATAAGAGGGCGCGGCCTCCGGCAGCAGTTCCCCAGGGCTAGTCACTTCTCGGTATAATTTTCCTCAGTTGCGACTCTGTCCTTTGACGAAGCCGCATGGATTATATATTATCGAATTCTAGATAATATCAGTTTTCAGGTTTAACTAATTTGCATTTTTTTTTAAAGTATATTTCATTAATTAACTGTCCTTCATTACGATTCTTTTATTCAAGGACTGTTTTGATTTGCATATCAAAAATATCTCTGTTTAGGAATAATGTCTTGTATAGTACAGAAAAGTGTTTGAAATTTACATTTAACTTGGCCTTCAACAAGTTGGCATCTATTTGTAAAACTTTCCTTAACTATAACTAGCCTGACCCCCACCCCGACCAATTAATTTCTTCTGTCTTTAGAGTCATATTCTTTGAACAATTATATTGAACGTCCACAACCCCTTCAACATTTCATAAATAATGAATATTAATCCCATAAAAAAACAACTAATTTTTCCTAGAAAAATTACCGGGTTACGATTTTCATTCATGAAAATACATGTTATTTCTGTCAGCACCTGTTAAATGTTTTTCAGTTTCACCATGTTTCATTTGTTTAAAAACGGCTAAAATTCTAATATTTAGCTATCTGAATAAATACAATTGTTTTCTTTCCTGTTTACAACCAAATTATGAATCAAATGTTTATTTAAAAAAATTTTTTCAAAGATTTCACGTAGTGACTATATCTTACTTTGCAAAGCCATAGCAAGTGGGCGAAGCCTGTTAGTAAATTCATAAAGTTTAGGAACCAAAAGAAAAGTTAATCAAAATGATTACCATAAAAATATATATGGAAAAGGTACGACGATGGTACGTTACGGTGGTGGGAAAGTAACTGAAACCGAGACGACAAGTCAGGATTTTATCAAGATTCTCTAAATCCATAGCAGAAGCACCAAACCATATATGACAGTAATATTCAAAGCATGGGCGAACGGTAGACTTATAGATGTATAAGAGGGATTCTAACGAGAAAAATTGTCTCGCACGATACAGTCAAGCAACTTTCCTAGTAACAAACCTAACAATTGATTCAATATAATCTCTCCACTTCATATCAGCGGAAAACGTTAAACTGAGAAGGCGCAATAAGTCACTCTTGTGGAGGTTAGCATCAGCCATGCTGTTTGGAAGGCAGTAAGGGTTTTCCCAGACGATTAAAAAAGAGCAGTTTCGTTTTGACATGAATACAAATGATTGCTTTTAAAACACATAAATCGTTTACTTGCATTAAAAATTATGACGGTATTGTTCAATTTGAAAGGGTTTCCTATATTTTCAAACAAAATCTTTTTCTTTTTTTTTTCATATAAATACATATCGTCTGTATTCAATTATCTGAAAACTTGGGCCTTCGTACCCACAAAAGAACAGAGTGTCAAAAGGATAGTTTTTCCATAGACACCGATATTATTTTAATTATTTTCACTCCTGTTTATTGTTTTAAAAAACGATGATAAGAATTGTAATAAAAACTAAACATATGATGAAAGTGAATTTATACATTTTATTTGTCCGTGAGAATTGACAACAAAAATAATAAACACTATTTATTTATTAGATTGTTTATTTACATTATTTATTATATTGTTTATTGGAATGGTTGGCAAAACATCGGCCAATTGTCAATCAATTCGAACTTTATAAAATGGTAAATAGTAAGGATTTCTTCATAGGTAGTTCACATATATAATAATTTAGTAAATGTTTATAAATTTTTGAATGAAAAAATTGTTTTCATATTTATTTCTTTATAAATTGGTAAATGATAAATATTGCATTCTATTAGTTTTAATTGTATTAGTTTTTAGAATGTTGCAAATATAAAATTATTCTTGTAAATAAATAATCTAATAAATAGTGTTTGATATTTTTGTCGTAAATTCTCAAGAAGAAAAAATGTATAAATTCACTTTCATCATATGTTTAGGTTTTATAACAATTTTATTCATTGCTTTTTAAAGCAATAAACATTGCCAAGGAGTGAAGGTAGTTAAAATAATAGCGGTGTCAATGAAAAAACTGTCCTTTTGACACAACCTGTTTTTGTGGGTACAAAGGTCTAAGTTTTCCCAATCATCAACAAGCTTTCGATGACCTTATACCATTTTTCAGCTAAATTGCGTAATCGATCAGAACAGGTTAATACAAAAGTCTCCAGTATTATTTGAAAAACATCTTATATTGATATAAAATCATAACATTGTTATTTAGTCACCAAAAACATTTTCTCTGGTTTTCGATGACCTTATGCCACCCTCTCAGCTAAATTGTGTATTCCATCAACGTAAGTTAACGCAAAGGTTCCAAGCGTTATTTTCATGAAATACTTTATTTGTACAAATTCTGCAATGTCGTTATTCACGAGTCAAAATATTTTCCCAGACTTTTTTTTGACCTTTCATCATCTTTCAGCTAATTTTTACTTTCCACCGAATTTGGTTGGTACAAAGTCTTCCAGCGTTTGTAACAAAATCTTTTCGTTCAAGCATTATTATTCAGTCACTAAAGTATTTATGTCTGGCTTTCTCTGGCCCTATACAATCTTCCCCATATATTATACAGCATGTATCAAAAATACTTTTACAAACTTTGGAGCCAGGTTCCTCGTAACAGAACAACGACACAAGTTCATATAAACATATTTTCGCAAATCCCTCGTTTCTAAATTATTAAGTTTAAAGTTTACAGTAGACGCTGTTAAATGTAGAGTCCAAGATACAGTCCAAAAATACTTATTACCATAGTTTGTGGTGCCACGGACCCTGTCTCAATAATACGACGATAAACAGCAGCAAAGATTGTGGATGACTCGACTGTCTTCGGTTTGGAAACGCAAACTGATACAGCCGTGCAGTATCATTCGTTGGGCTGTATGTAAAAATCATATCTGCCTGCTCACGATATGAATATCGTGCCATTGTCAAACGGAATACTTCTCCGTTAACTCACTACGGCACACGTTAAACGTTGAAGATATACTAGCCACAAATGTACACAAACGACAAATGTAACCTAGTCTAAGTGGCAACACGGCGCCATCTATCGTAAAATTGCTTTAAACTTAATAACTCAAAAGCGAAGGATTTGCGGACATATATTTATATGGACTTTTGCCGCCCACAAAGTTTGTAAAAATATTTTTGATACACCCTGGATATTTCACTATAAATGAAGAGTTAAGATTGAATCCGATGTATTTCTAGTATGTGATTAATTCCAGGAAATACCAATTTTATGAATCGATTTTAATGTCAATTAGGAATCTTTGTTCTAACTTGATTCACTGTGTCGTTCGAGACAATTTTTCTCGACAGAATCTATTTTACAGATTTATGAGACTACCATTCAACCATTCATTGAATATTTCTGCCGCATATGCTTTGTTTGCTTCTGCTATGTATTTTGGGAGTCTTAATAAAGCACAAACATGAATTTGAAATATTATTGGTCCTGACCTGGCGTCTCGGTTTTCCCACCAGCATAACGTAGGGAAGCTGTGCCTTTTCTATAAATCATACTAAATTAGGCTTTGCACTCAGTGTGATACCGGATCATCAATGGAGAATGATGCTTCAGATGGTTAACCAGAAAGGTAACCTCATAAACACCAGGTGCAGAATCGCGCATCAAAAGATTTCAATGGCTTCTTCCGACATGGTGGTCGATCTTGCTGGGCTTAGGATGTGCACTCGGCGGCAGAAAGTTATATAAGTGCCCCACACGTGTGGGAAAAGCGAGAGTCGTTAACATCATTCCATGAACAGTATCAGTGTTTGGGGAAAGTTCTCAACGCCACACGAACTTGCGACAACCGCTGATAAAACAAGAGAATCCCATGCAGCGAAATAATTGATAATCTGAGAGGGACAAGTCAGGAAAATACACGAGAAGAATCTACTAACCCAGTTCCATGGGTCTTTGCAGATGGTGTCATAAAACGGAAACGCTACTCGACTTCCTATCGCCCAATTCGTCATTTAAACAAGCCAGTTGCTCCCATTGATTGCCATAAAAGAGAATAACGTTTTCCATCAGTAGATTATGTTTTAGCTGAGATGTTGAAATTCTCTTCGTTTACGTTTGGCATAATACAAACAGATTTCATCGCCATGAAATTTTTATTAGTAATTTACTGTTTAACTTGAGATGTTGAAAACTGTCTGGAATTTGATTATGATATTCTTCATTTTGGATTTCATGATAAATTCATTTTTCATCACCATCTTAGAATCCTTCATGGATTCTGTTTAGAACAGTTTCATGTTGAAAACTGTCAGCCATGATTTTCTTCATTTTGGATTTAATAATAATTTCTTTTTACATCACAAGCGGCTACCTTTTTCTTTCATTGATTCTGTTTAGCTTGAGATGTTGAAACCTGTCAGCAATGATTTTCTCCATTTTAAATTTCATAATCAATTCATTTTTCATTGCAAGCGGTTACCTTTTTTCCTTCATAGATTCTGTAGCTTGAGATGTTTAAAATTGTCAGCGATGATTTTCTTCAATTTTTATTATAACAATAAATCAATTTTTATCGCTCGTGACTATTACATTGGCCGTGACGATCAAAAAAATAATTGAAGAAAAAAAGGGAGAAAAAACGAAGAAAAAGAAGGTTTAAATGCTGGCTGATATTCGGTTCAGTAAGTTTGTGAAAACTATTTTTCAAGCTTCAGAATTTTTATAAAGCTTATAAGCAATGTCTTACTTTTCACTGATATTGCAAACAATAATGTTCAAATTAAACACTCCTAAGATTTTCCAAAGTTTAATAAAAAAAAATAATACTGGAAACATTCGCCACGTAGTAAAGAAAAAGAAATGCCAGAGAAATTATAAGCAATGCAAATTCGAATAAACATCATGGACGCCTCTAAGATTTTTCTAACATTCACCAAAAAATGATGCTGGAAATTTTTTGCATTATAGTAAAAAATATATGATAAAAATGTAAGTCTTACGATCAGATCACGTTGAAACATTGGTCCCCGTACGACCACCGAAGTTAAGCAGAGTCGATCTTGGTCAGTCCCGGTATGGTTGATCGCTTGGGAATAACATGTTCGGTAAACTTGTCTGTGCCGTTGGTGTAATGGATAAAGACTCGGATTTGAAAATCGAGAATCGGGTTCCAATTCCAGTCTAGCTGTCTATATTCATCTATTCGCAAATACCTTTTATGAATCCATCTCTTCTCCCCTATCTATGGGTTAATCAGTGTGTCACTAAATCATTATTATCTCAAAAGATTCTCAGAAAAATTGTATATAATTATTATCATCATCCTCTTGACTTTTAATCGCAGGGTGGATCCGAGATACGGAAGCTAAGCTCTTTTCCACAACGGTCTATTAACGGCAGTCATCAGCAATTCTGGTACAGTCATACCTGTCCATTGTTTGACATTGTCCAGCCAGTTTTCGCTTTGTCGTCCTCTCCTACGTCCACCTTCAACGGTGTCTTGCATGATGGTCTTGAACAGGCTGCCGTGCCTTGTAACGCGTCCAACCATCATCTTGCGGCCTCAGTCGAGATTGAACTCACCAATACTTTGATTGGTGTAGTTCATAATCTTGTCAAATAGCTGAATTCTTGATGCTTCGCTAGGGCTATCAAGGGTGTTTTTTTTTTTATCGTGACACCATCACTAAATGGATTGCCAAACAAGGCTCAGAGAGACTCCATTCACCCTCCTCTAAGAGCAGGTTTGAATTCAGAGTTTTCCTTCTCCTAGACCAGTTGCCATCCAAGGCTATAGAACCCAGTCTGTCCTGCTATTTACCCATAGCTGGAGGGAGAAGAAAGAGGATTCACACCTTTCCCAAGGCACATAAGTGAATGCAATGGAATTCGAACTCGGCTCTCCGATTCCTCAATCCAAGCCGCTATCCATTGCTCCACCGTGCCTCCAAACCACGCCATTTTTCTCCGTTTGACAGTGACGAGAAGAGGTTTCTGGTGTCCCACAAAGTTTTCATCGATTTTTCCGCACAAACTCACTGGTTTTATGTTCCCAATAGAAGATTCTAAGGAGTTTTCTCATGCATTTGTTCTCAAACGCTTGGAATCCTTCTCTTTGTATCTGCCAACAGTGTCTACGTTTCACAAAGTATACAATAATGTGGGATAAAAAATAATTCCTTGAAAGAGAAATGTTTAATATTTGTTATTTAATAGCTGATTTTGGTACACAATATATTTGAAGCTCCACCGCCTTGCGACCTTACCCAATCATGGAAAATGTTTCGGGAGTAAACCATGAGGATAAATCCGGAGCCGGAGTCTATATCAGTTTAATTTCGTTCTGGCAATTCCTGCGATGACGCCAATGCCAACTTATATCTGACTTTACCGTGGAGAGGGGAAACGTGTTTCATGGACAACTGCCGATCTCTCATAAAATCCTATCTAGGCCTGCGCTCTGGAGAGGACATTCCAGCTTCGCCTCACTGTGATGGCAAATCACGGGAAGCAAGTCTACTGATGCTAGGAATCCGAAGGTTCTTCAGTACGGGGAACGCCACCGGCAATAGGACACGAAGCTCGCCTCATCTTCGCTTCAAGGACGTCCGCAAAAGGGACATGAGTGTGATGTACATGGACATCGAGAGGAGAGAAGACGCTGTCAACGATCGCTCACGCTTGAGACGCGATTTACACCGAGAACAAGGAGAGGAGAAATGAAGGTTTGCCGCCGAGGTGAAGTATGCTCGAAGGAAAGAAAACAATACGACGACATCGGGGAAGGGCGTCTTTACATGCATTCGTTGCAGTCAAGACTGCCACTTCTGTGTAGGCCTGTACACCGATGACAGATGCTGCGCCGCCAACAGCAACTAAGACATAACTTTGGAGGGGGGGGCTTTCGAAACCGGCGGATGCCACACATATGGAAGATTAATGAGAACTCCGTGGGTGTCATGTGCTTGAAGCTGATAGTTTATACTGGAAGAACAAGTATGCCCCACAGTTGGCTGATTGCATAAGCGATCTAAATTACTGAAAAAACTTGACAAACAATTTTCAACACTGCATAAGTTAAATAAAATTACGTCTCTCTATATAAGACAGATGTCTGTGTGTGTATCTGTCTGTATGATACCTTTTTACTCGAGATCCATCCGACCGATTTTGACCGCACTTGGCACGTACATTGTACAATGTAAGAGAGAATTTCTTTTTTTTTTTAAGCGTTTCACCCCAAGCAAGGCCGGAAGCCACTATCACGCAAGGGGTTACAGAGAGTTGGAGCGAGAACAAAGAGGAGTGATAGAGGAAAGGATGAAGAGAAGGATAGGGGATAGATCAGGGCATCTGGAGACGTCGATTGACGTTACATTTGAATAGTTGGAGATTATAGCTAACAGGGAAACAAGAAAAGGGGAGGGAGTTCCACAGGCGAGAAGTGTGAGACATTGGAGTAGAAGAGACGGTTACATTTAACAATTTAGTCAGTGAAAGAATGAGAGTGAGACGCCAGCCTAGTTAAACGCTTAAATTCATGTAGTCTGGGAACCAGCAAAAGTAGCTCATCGAGTATAAAATATCAAAAATCTTTTAAAAAAATCAATAAAACAGAGGATGTCAGTGTGTCTGTCTGTCTGTATGATACCCTTTCACTCGAGATCCATCCAAACAATTTTGACCATACTTGGCACATACATTGTGCAATGTGAGAGGTAGGTTCTTAGCGTAAAAAATCGATATTTTTTTTAAATTAATAACCGATGAAGCCGATCAAAAATCGATAAATTCAACTTTTTTCCTCCGATTTCGTTCAAACTCGGTATGTACGTTACTTACATCATGACGTGCTCAACGATACCGCATTTTTATTTCTACGTCACAGTGTTTAACGAAAAACCTCGAAAAACGAAATTTAAAATTGAAAACACAATTTTCAAGCAATCTAATACAAACTTCACTCAATTGTAGCCAAACTGTTGAAACTTGACTAATGCATGGAATAATAATGCAACACAAAATGTACTTAGAACAAAATGTATTGAAACAAGAAAGTGTACACAATATTTACATATAGTCTTTTGTATATTCCTAGTAAGACCGTTCCTGGAGAATGTATTGACTAAGTCGCAGTCGGGCAGAGTCTCTGGTTGAATCTCTTGATTCTTGGCACTCTTCCCGGTACCAACCATATTTATATGGTCGATACTCCACTATGCAAATTGGGTGGATCCACAACACAAACAATAAGTTGATTGTTTATTACTTATTTAACCTGAAAATTGTGTCCACCCTTATAGTGAAAACCCGCGTAAATAGCGAAAAATGGCGATTTTTGCTGGTTTATTTCTTATTTTTCGTTGATCTTTCAACCAATTTTTATCAGACTTAACAATTGCTTTATAAATGTATTCTTTTTTACATCCCTGGTAGTACACTGACGAATTGAATTTCAAAAACTTCAAAATAATTGTCGTCTGAATTGGGTTTTCATGTTGCCTGTTTTACCCTTTCATATCCTCGGCTAAATTCGATTGAATAAATGCAGACTACTTCTGTTATATCAGCAACTGCATTAATTCGAAATGTTTTTTTTTAATAAAAGTACTCTGTTACATCTAAACATGATGCTGCTTTTTGCTCCATTCTAACTGAACGCTTTTTCTGATCGACCAGCTGGCTATGGCTGCTAGTCATACTTATTATAAAACCCAGGTTGTGTATGTGTGTGTGTGTCTGTACGTTTATATATTGGATCGGAATTTCTATATTTTTCAACCGATTTCAACAAAACTTCACAGGACTGTGTAAAATTACCTTGAAGTGGTTCTGACAGCGCCAAAAATTGGAAAAACACAATTGTTTTTGCACGAAATCAATTTGAAAACACGATTAAGAGGCATCGCTTTCGCGGAATAAAAGGGGGATAACTCATATCAAGTTATACTCATTATAAAACCCAGGTTGTGTGTGTGTGTGTGTGTGTGTGTGTGTGTGTGTGTGTGTGTGTGTGTGTGTTTTTATATATCAGATCGGATTTCCTACATTTTTCAACCGATTTCAACAAAACTTCACTTTTTTTTTTTGGCAGGTAGTGTTTCTTATTGTCTTGCACACTTTTTTTTTTATTTTTACATTCAGAATGCTTTAAAATTCTATTTACAAGACAATTGTTTATAATAAAATTCTATTCAATCGGTAGACTCATAACGATTGAAGACAATATTTTTGTTTAAGTTTGACCAATTCGTAAAAAAAAAAAAAAAAAAAAAAAAACTAATTAAGACATGCGTGTCTTAAACAATAATCTTTGTCAATTTTATTTTTCATTCTTTCTTTATGATGGTCGATACTTGATCTATCTCTTACTGTTACATCCCTGGGCAACGCCGGGCTCTACTGCTAGTAATTTAATAAAAGGAAGTGACATTTTTTTCGTTTGCATCCATATTAATAATTACTATTGTGACCCCCACATGCAATGTAAAATGAAACCTCGATTTATGAGAAATACATTCAATGTCCTACTAGTTTTATGCTGGTTACGAAAGTGATGAAATGTGCACTGAATTAAAGTCTGAGGTTAAATACTTGTTGCAATAAAAAAAAAACCCTGAGCAACTTGTTGAAAAGCTGAATTGTTTTTTTCTCTAATAAAACCAAATGACGTCAGATTATAACTATTAATTTTTTTCGAAGCTTGAAGTAGAATGTTTTGCATACCCACGAAACATGAAGAGGCAAATAGGACTGGGTGTTATTCAGAAATAATAGGAAGAAAGCCATCTTCTGAAAATGAATCATGATGTAAGATTAAAGAGAATTGTAGTGTGGCACCATGCGGAAATATGTTACAAGTTATTTTTAAACTACATAAATTTCGGTTGATTCATGTTTCGTCTTCGGGTGAGGCACAAAACAAAAATTTGCTTTTTTTAGGGAGATCTTTGAAGCTCTAATATATCTAAATCAGTGCTTCTGAACCTTTTTTGAGTCAAAGACCCCTTTAGCCATGGACACCTTTACTCACGGACCCCTTTAGTCACGGACCACTTGAGTCATGAAGCTCTATAAGAATTAGCCCTTTATAGAAAGATAGACAAGCAGATACAGTCTGATTGGGTTTTCATAACACATGTACATGCATTTCTCCATACCACACCCTCGCCTTTTACATTCATCACCTTTCAGTTGGCCACGCTTGAAAGAACGTGTGGTCAATTAATCCTCACTAATAGATAAGAAGATAATCAATCCGTGATAAGCCGTAGGAAAAGAGAATTATTACTTGTTCTTATGGAGTGGCAAAAGATGGTGGCCGGGCGGAGAATGGTGACGATGGTAAACATGGACCCAACTGCAAGTTAAGAGACGCCTAGAAGTCGGCAATGTAAGTAGTGTCTGGGTGTGTGTTTTTTCAAGCAGTGTCAAGATGCGTTTTATTTTATTTCTTTCAATGGGAAACCATTGACTGTCTAGCGAATATAAATGTTAATTTTTATTTGATCCTCACAGACCACTCTGAAACCCATCTAAGAATTCCTTAAAAATGGAACCCAGGTTAAGAATCTCTGGTCTAAATAGAGCTTTTCGTCCTCGTGGATGGGTTCAGTTGCGTCTCGTCTTCGAGGTACCAGTGATTTGTCCCTGGTTTTTGGATTGAAGAATTCACTTCTAGGAGAACACATCGCAATTGTACGGAGTACGGTGTCCGGTCAAGGGATACCTTGACGCATGCAATATGCCAACAGGGCTATTTTTAAAAAAAAAATAAAATGACGAAAAACAGGTTTTGGTCTGCATCATATTCCATATTTTTGATTTCATGAATAGGCTAAGACATCTTCTCGTCGAAAAGATGCTTTACTGATCCCCAGATATTCCAATATTGAGACAGTATCTCCCTATTCAAACAAAAAGTCGGTGGTCTCAGGTCAAACTGACATTTTTGGTCCACACGCCTCACATTGCAATTTGTGACTCAAAAATTATACCCCGTCTTGCATCGTCATGAGTATTAAGAGCAAAGGCTTTTATCCTAATAATAATTTATTGGCTGGTTGATTTTGTTTAACGACATATCAACACCTCTATGAGTTATTTAATGTCGAAATCTAAATATTTCGAACGTAGTTTTATGGCTTCAGCTACAGATAAAATGTATTGTGGGCCATTTTGCTATTAAATATATTGTTGGTAATTGTGCTATAAATATATATTGTTAGTAATTTTTTATAGAAAAATGTGCTGCTAGTATTTTTATTATAAAAATGTGTTTTTTTTTTATACTTTCATAGTGTTTGTGGTTCACTAATTGCCCATAGTTGGGTCTTTGACAGTTGCTAGCACCCCGGGTCAGGGTGGACCCGGGAGCAATTAAAGGGTGATTCCACGCTGCTCAAAACCTCCTATCTCACGGATTGCTGCCGGATGTGATATAATTTGTTTAAAAAATTGAACATGACCTTGTGTCGTCGTAGGTCACTCTGACGTCTCTGAGGCACAGGCTTCTACACCCATTTTGATTTGTGTCCCCAAAATTAAACTCTATTTTGCCTATTTCTGTAGACAGTTATACCAAATCCTGTCAAATCCATGCGAGATGTCCAAAGCAACGAACTGAGCTTCGCCATTCTTATGTAAAGCTTCATGGACACTTTCAGCAATAATCCTTAGCAGTTGACCTAGAAAAACGGAAGCCATATTACTCATCTCAAAGAATACGAGATGCGTTGACTAATTCAGAGTTGATTAGGAAACCTATTTCTCTAGAGACAAGAAAAAAGATGCTATGTGATATCTGTCCTCTTGTATGGCAGTGAGTGCTGGAAGATTAAGAGAAGACTTGAAGCAACAGAAATGTCGTGCAAGAGAAGGATGCTGAGGATACTGTGAGCCGAACATGTGAGTAACGACGAAGTTTTGGAGAAAATGGAAGCAAAAAAGAAACTAATATTTAACATCAGGAAGAAACAGTTGTAGTTTTTAAGGCACATAATAAGGAAGGAAGGCGTGGAAAATTTGAAACTCACAGGGCAGATTCCAAGCAAGGAAGAGGAAAACAACATACGACATACTAGATGAGTTTGAATAAATGTATAGATGTTGTGACCACGTAATTGGTTAAGAAATAACAAAACAAGAGTTTCCCCCGAGGCTTACTAACTTTATAGTAAGTGGAAGAGTCCAAAATAGCCTCATTAGAGGGAGGACACCACAACAATAGAACAGAGTTTGTGAAAAATAGCAGAAGGATAAGGTTTTATTAAGAACAACAAATGACAGGGGTCTATATTTCTGAGATGAGGTATTATGTACAATATTTACATTGCTCGGATTATCATCCTCATCTTTGTTTCCATATTTCTGTTGCCATATCCTCAAGGCATATGGCACAGTGGATAAAGGCGTTCCAGTGACAGGAGCCAAAGAGTGTGAGTTCAAAACCTGGTTAAGGCGGTGGGGAACTTGGAGAGGGGAATTAACAGGAGATAACTGACATCCATTAGACATGGCACGTAGAACTAGAACCGTCTACCCCAGCAAGCGAAATAAAGGGTTCAGTTCGACATTCCAATCACCTGTAGAAGGTCGTACAATGGCCGAAAACGTTGTGATAAATATGGAAACAAAGATGAGGATGATAGTCTGGGAAATTTAAATAAAGGACAGGGGGGGAATCTATGATTGTCTACGTCCTGATGGGACAATGTACATAACAAATAAGAAGATGTACTTTTCCAGAAAGAAGTAGAAGACTAATAAACAGACAGTTTACCAGAATTCTTAAAGACTAGAACTACAGAAGAGGATTTCTAACAGGCTGAAAAGTAAATGGCAGCCTGGCATTTATTATAGACTAGCAGGAGAGCCCGGCGTTGCCCGGGGATGTAACAGTAAGAGATAGATCAAGTATCGACCATCATAAAAACTGAAAAATAAAATTGACAAAGATTATTGTTTAAGGTTGACGGACACGCATGTCTTAATTATTTTTTTTTTGTTTTTTGTTTTTTTACGAATTGGTCAAACCCAAACTCAAGCAAAAACATTGTTTTCATTCGTTATGAGTCTACCGATTGAATAGAATTTTATTATAAACAATTGTCTTGTAAATGGAATTTTTAAAGCATTCTGAATGTAAAAATAAAAAAAAAAAGTGTGCAAGACAATAAAAACACTACCTGCCAAAAAAAAGTGAAGTTTTGTTGAAATCGGTTGAAAAATGTAGGAAATCCGATCCCATATATAAACGAACACACACACAGACACACACACACACACACACACATAAACAAACAACCTGGGTTTTATAATAAGTATAACTCGATACGAGTTGTCTCCCTTTCATTAATGCATCTTAATCGTGTTTTCAAATTGATTTCGTGCAAAAACAATTGTATTTTTTCAATTTTTGGCGCTGTCAGAACCATCGCAAGGTAACTTTACGTAGTCCTGTGAAGTTTTGTTGAAATCGGTTGAAAAATATATAAATCGAACAATATACACACAACACACACACACACACACACACACACACACACACACAACCTGGGTTTTATAATAATTATATGATTTTGAAGAGAACAAAACTAATTCGGAAGCACATTTCTTAAGGACCACTGTAGGGATGCCATCAGGTCCACATGCTTTGTGGGGATTCAATGTAGAGAGAATGGTAGAGACCATAGAGAGAGTTATATGCATATCACTCAATAGGGACTCGCTCCAAAGTGGGAGGAAATAAAGCAAAGATACCCCAGATGATTTAAGAGTAGAATTAGAATAGAATTTACGAGACAAAAAATTTCTTTTATCAGCCGAAGATGTTAACGCTTAAAAATAAGTCCGCCATACGTCACCTCTGCGCCATTACCATCTACCATAAGGTTAGACTGCTGTTTGTAAATCATTTACTTTAGCGCTACAATCGCAAAATATTTGGGTTGTGCAGTTGATTTCAGAACTTACTATTTTTACCCATCTCATGTGCGATAATATTCAGACAAAGAATCCAGCAATTCTTTTAATTAGAAACTTTCTACGGGCAATAAACCCGGGTGAATATCTCGTCTTTATTTTGGCTTTTAAAAAATTATGTCTATTTACTTCTTTTTTATTTCATTATTATTATTTTTATTATTATTTATATTATTTTGCAATTTCAAAGTTGTTGAGCTTTGCTTAAAATAGCAGTAAATCATGAGGGATAAACATATGTGGCATGAAACAGGAAACACGAACGAGAACACGTGCTTGAAAGAAAAAGGGAAGGAAAAGATATGAAGAACAATAAAAAAAAAACAAAAGCAAGAAAGGTAAAAAAGAAAGTAAAAGAAAGATGAAAGAAAAAGAAAGAATGAAAAATACAAAAGAAAGAATGAAAAGAAGCAAGAAAGAAAGATAGATAGAAAAGACAGATGGAAGAAAAAGAACGAATGAAAACGAAAGAAAAAAACAAAAAAGAAAGGCGGAAGAAAAAGAAAGAATGAAAATGAAAAAAAATTTATAAGAAAAAAGAAACAAACATGGAAGAAGAATAAAAAATGAAAAAGAACAATAAATACAAAAGGAAAAATGAAAGAAATCAAGAAATAAAGAAAGTTAGAAAAAAAAAGTTGAAGAAAGATGGAAGAAAACGAAAGAATGAGAAAGAAAGAAAGAAAGAAAGAAAGAAAGAAACAGGAAGATGGAAGAAAATGAAAGAAAGAAAAGAAAGTAAAAGAAAGATGAAAGAAAATGAAAGAATGAAAAAAAAAGAAAAGATGGTAAAAGAAAGATGGACGAAAACAAAAGAAAGAAAGAAAGAAAGAAAGAAAGAAAGAACTTTAGGTCTATAAGACTAAAAAGAAAGAAAGAAAGAAAGAAAAAGAGATAACAAGTAAAGGAAAGAAGGTAGAAAGAAAGAAAGAAAACAAAGTTAAAGAAAGATGGAAGAAAACGAAAGAATGAGAAAGAAAGAAAGAAAGAAAGAAAGAAAGAAAGAAAGAAAAGTTAAAGAAAGATGGAAGAAAACGAAAAATGAAAAGAAAGAAAAGAAAGAAAGAAAAAAAAAGTTAAAAGGTCTATATAAGACTAAAAAGAAAGAAAAAAAGAAAGAAAGAAAGAAAGAAAGAAAGAAAGAAAGAAAGAAAAAGAGATAACAAGTAAAGGAAAGAAGGTAGAAAGAAAGAAAGAAAGAAAACAAAGTTAAAGAAAGATGGAAGAAAACGAAAAAATAAGAAAGAAAGAAAGAAAGAAAGAAAACAAAGTTAAAGAAAGATGGAAGAAAACGAAAAAATAAGAAAGAAAGAAAGAAAGAAAACAAAGTTAAAGAAAGATGGAAGAAAACGAAAGAATGAGAAAGAAAGAAAGAAAGAAAGAAAGAAAGAAAGAAAGAAAGAAAGAAAACAAAGTTAAAGAAAGATGGAAGAAAACGAAAAAATAAGAAAGAAAGAAAGAAAGAAAAGAAAACAAAGTTAAAAAAAAGATGGAAGAAAACGAAAAAATGAGAAAAGAAAAAGAAAATAAAAAAAAAGAGAAGATAGAAAAGAACTTTCGGTCTATAAGACTAAAAAAAGAAAGAAAGAAAGAAAAGAAAAGAAAGAAAGAAAAAAAGATAACAAGTAAAAAAAGGAAAGAAGGTTAGAAAGAAAAGAAAAGAAAAAGAAAACAAAGTTAAAGAAAGATGGAAGAAAACGAAAAAATAAAGAAAGAAAAGAAAACAAAGTTAAAAGAAAGATGGAAGAAAACGAAAGAATGAAAAGAAAAAAAGAAAAAGAAAGAAAAGAAAGAAAAGAAAAAGAAAACAAAGTTAAAGAAAGATGGAAGAAAACGAAAAAATAAGAAAGAAAGAAAATAAAGTTAAAGAAAGATGGAAGAAAACGAAAGAATGAGAAAGAAAGAAAGAAAGAAAGAAAGAAAGAAAGAAAGAAAAGAAAGAAAGAAAGAAAAGAACTTTAGGTCTATAAGACTAAAAAAAAAAGAAAGAAAGAAAGAAAGAAAGATAAAAAAGAGATAACAAGAAAAGAAAACAGGTAAAAAGAAAGAAAGAAAGAAAGAAAGAAAGAAAGAAAAAAAAGTTAAAGAAAGATGGAAGAAAACGAAAAAATAAGAAAGAAAGAAAGAAAGAAAACAAAGTTAAAGAAAGATGGAAGAAAACGAAAGAATGAAAAAGAAAAAGAAAGAAAAGAAAAGAAAACGAAAGAAAAGAAAAGAAAACAAAGTTAAAAAAAAAGATGGAAGAAAACGAAAAAAAAGAAAAAGAAAGAAAGAAAAAAAGAAAACAAAGTTAAAAAGAAGATGGAAGAAAACGAAAGAATCAGAAAAAAAAGAAAGAAAAGAAAGAAAGAAAGAAAAGAAAAAAAGTTAAAGAAAGATGGAAGAAAACGAAAGAATGAAAAGAAAGAAAAGAAAGAAAGAAAGAAAGAAAGAAAAAAAGAACAAACAAAAGGAAAGAAAGAAAGAAAGAAAAAGAAAAGAAAGAAAAAAAAATTAAAGAAAGAAAAGGAAAACGAAAGAATAAGAAAAGAAAAAAGAAAAGAAAAGAAAAGAAAGAAAGAAAGAAAGAAAGAAAGAAAGAAAGAAAAAGAAAACAAGTAAATAAAGCAGGTAAAAGAAAAAGAAAGAAAAGAAAGAAAGAAAGAAAGAAAAAGAAAAGAAAAAAAAATAACAAGTAAAAGAAAGAAAGAAAAGAAAGAAAAGAAAAAAAAAGAAAGAAAGAAAAGAAAAGGGACGATGGAAGAAAATGAAAGAAAGAAAAGAAAGTAGGTGAAAGAATGAAAAAGAAAGAAAGAAAGTTGGAAGAAAATGAAATAATGAAAAGAAAGAAAGAAAGAAAGAAAGAAAAAAGAAAGAAAGAAAGAAAAAAGAAAGAAAGTAAAAGAAAGATGAAGAAAATTAAATAATAAAAAAGATAGATAGATAGAAAGTTAAAGAAAGATGGGAGAAAAAAAGAATAAAAAGAAAGAAAACACAAAAGAAAGTATAAAAGAAAGTGAAAAAAGAAAGTTAAGGAAAAATGGAAGAAATGAAAGAATAAAAAAGAAAAATACAAAAGAAAGAATGAAGGAAAGCAAAAAAGAAAGTTAAACACGAAAATAAAGAAAAATGGAAAAAGAAAATAAAAACAAAAGAAAGAAAGAATGAAAGTTACAAATGTAAGTTAAAGGAAGATGGAACAGATAAAATGAAAAAAAAAAGAATGAAAAAGAAAGAAAGAAAGTTAAAAAGAAAATAAAAGAAAGATGGAAGAAAAATAAAGAATGAAAAAGGAATAAAAATAGAAAAGAAAGACCAAGAATACAAGGAAAGGATTAGGAAGATAAGGAAAAGATAGAAAATCACTGAGAAAATGAAACAGAAATAAAAAGAAAGGAAGAAAATAAAAAATAAAGTTAGAAAAGAAAAGAAAGACACAAATAAAAGAAAAATGGAGCAAAAAGAAAGAAAAGAAAGCGATAAAAGAAAAAGGAAAAAGGAAGGACGTCAAAAGAAAGAATGAAAGAAAAAAGAACAAAAAGAAAAGCCAAAAACATTGACGAAATTGAATTCATTTAAAATAGAATTCATTTAAAATAGAATTCATTTAAAAGGAAGAAAAATAACGTTAGAAGAGAATAGAAAGAAACAACGTAAAAGAAAAATGGAAGAAAAAGAAAGAAGGAAGAGAACAGTTTAAAAGAAAGAAAGGAAGCTAGAATAAAAGGAAGAATATATATATATATATATATATATATATATATATATATTTTATTTCCTAAACAACATAGATATTTATTTTTTTAATTCCATTCAAAATAAAGTTCATACTTTCCTCACATCCACATGTCACAACATTTTATAAGATAGCTTACAATAACATAAAGGTTTCATTTTGACATTTGCTTTGCATTGAACCGAGAATAGAGGGTTTGAAAAATAAAATGAAAAACAAACAAAAGAAAAGATTTCACTGAACATTGAATAGAAACAGTTTTAACATTATTACTTCAGCTACCGACATAAATTTTCAGTGCGGAAAAAACGAAGAAACATTTTATTGTCCAATTTTTATTTCACATATCTATTTTGTTTAGAAAGATTTTTTTCGTATTCTTGCACGTGTTCCAAAAGTAACTGATGTGTGGGCTGAACTTACAATGCAATTATGCACTGAATGTACCCAAATTTGATTTCACAGAGGATTGACAGATTGGGCAACAAGTAGAGAATTCGGTTACATCTGAAATGCCAACGCTTCTAAAATGTGTATTAACTTTCTTCTCAATAGTAGCCCAAAGAGGATTGACGAGTTGAGCTACAAGTGGCGAATTGGGTTATATTTCAAAGGTCAGGGCTTCTAAAATTTTGACTTTTTCTTTCGTTAGTAACCCGAAGAGGACTGCTGGATTGAGCTACAAGTGGCTAATTCGGTCACATTTGGAAGGCCACAGCTTCTAAAATTTTAACTGACTTTTTCTTTCAGTCGTAGCCCAAAGAGGGTTGTCGGTTTCAGCTACAAGTGGCAAACTGGGTTATATTTGAAAGGCCAGCACTATCAAATTAAGTTTTTTTAATCAATTCACCCCAAGCAACACGATAATGCCACTAAGACGGATGGGGCTATTGTGAGTGAAAGAGAATAAGACTTTAGAAAGAAACGGAAGCCGAATCCTAAACAGGAAACATGCAATTTGAATTTTGGTTTGTATTTTTCGCCGATAATTACGTCAAGTGCATTGCCGATCAGGTAGTATCTCTCACTTCAGATCATGCCAGAGTAAACATTGTACCAGACCAGACCAGTCCATCAAGGAAGACAGGTGCAGGTTTGGCCTGGAATGACTTACCAGCCGCCGAGTGATCCGTAACGAACGGTTTTAGGCGCAGTTATATAAACACCTACCCCAGTGCGATGTGCAGTCTCTCAGACATAGACATCGACGGCAAGAATGTAAGAGCCATGTTTCAAGGGATGGGCTGCCCTACGTACTGACTGACGGTAATTAACGAAATCAGAATCGGATGAAATGAAAAGCTAAATATGAGAGATTCAGTCTTGTGTTCTCTTCTCATTTCACTACAAGCAATACGATAATGTCACCTGGACAAGGGGGATTATAGGGAGTGAATGAGAGTAAGTGAGGAGAACTGAGTGAGGAAAAGAACAATATAGGAACTGTTCCTATATTTTGCTTGTTAATGTCGCATCTTAAGAGATCGTAGAGCGTCTGAAGTTAATCTCAAAATAAATAAATAAAGATATAATTTATTTTATTTTAGTAGATAAACTATTTTAACCACTTTTTGTCATTTTTCAGTCATATTTTTGCCACTTTTATAACTACTTTTAGCAATATTGTAGCCTTTTTTTGACACTTTTAAGCCACTTTTTAGTTACTTCTGAACCATTTTGCCCCTTTTTAGTCCCTTTACTGTCATATTTATGGTCACATTTTAAACGATAAAAGTATCATTATTAAATAATGTTTTTTGTTTTGTTTTTGTTTTTTTTTGCAAGATATGATTTGTTTTCCTTCCTTTTTCTCGTTGCCGTTGCTTCCCAGAAACTTTAAACAATTGTTTGAAACGACTGAGTAGAAAAACGGCAAAGAATCTTTTTCGCCTTGTTTATTCAAATGGGTTTCCTGTATTAAAAAACAAAAAACAAAAACAAACCCTCAAGTACTTACATGTATTTATCTACGAACATCCTCTGTTGGGATACTACTACTACTATTACATTAGTAAACGCGGATGCAGATTTATTTTTTTTTTAAATGCTTGCTTCTTGCATTTTCTCCTGTCGTCTGTGGTCGGGATTCGAATCTCGGTAAAAAAAAAAAAAAAATCAAATTTTTGAATACAGCTTTTTTAGAACAGAAAATCAGTCCCTACTTAAAGATTAGTGCCACACAAACTTCCTACTTTTATTTCATACAATTGCTATTTTATGAAATTGTGCCACATTTTCGTATTATTCCAAACTAGCGTTGCCCGTGCTTAATCCAAACATCGTACGACTCATACAGCAATCGCTTTCACTTGACTTAAAATATTTTTGCCCTTCCTTGCCTTTAATGGAGTGCCGTTTGCCGTGCTGATGTTGCTACATGCCTTACTTCTTGCCTATCTCACACTGCGAATTTTTTCTAAGCTCTATACTAAACATTAAATCTGTTACAAAACGATCAGCTTTAAAAAAGGAATCGTAATTGGAAAAAACCGAATGAAAAAAGAATGTTAACAACAAATACTTTTTCACACCCAACCCAGTTCTGTGGAATCAGAATCAACGTTGAGTTTAAGCAAGCGAATGAGCCAATTCGAGTAAAGTGCCATGCAGATTTAAATTTTTTCCACTTGTAACGAATGCAGCTATCGATTTTTTTTTTTGCATGCTAGCATGCTAATTAACATTCGTGTCAGTCAGCTGTTGGTTCTCACGCTGGCCACTAGAATCTTCCTGCCTATTCGTGTCAGTCAGCTATTGGCTCTCACTCTGGCCAGTAGAAAATGGCAGCGAACTACATGAAGCATGAAAAAATCGATTATTTCCACTATCGATGGGAGTTGGGAAATGCAAAGTCGGTGTTGGCCTTTTCCGCTAACTTGGAGCATATGCATGTAAATTTTGGTGCAAATCCGTCGAAAATTGCGGCCGTGCATTCGTTACACACACACACACACACACACACACACACACACACACATTCTACCTTTTATAGATAGAGATAAATATTACTTTCCTCTATGGTACCTAGATTTTTATTTCCCACCCACAACAGATAAATTGTACAGATGCAAACTAGTTAGGACTACGTAGAGACCTGAGGTATTATAGTGACTGTAGTAAGAATGGCAAGAATATGTTGTTTTGGTGTAAGGAATACTGTGGTATGTTTGGGTTAGTAATCATGGCTAAGTTTAAGATAAGACAGATTGAAGACCAGCCTTCCCCTATCGCCCCTTTTGGCCTTGTGCCATATTTTTGTACTTTCAAAATAAATATTACTTTCCTCCATGGTACCTAGATTTTATGAATTTAAGCACAATACTAGATTGGCGGCGACGTGTCATCATTTTACAGATGAAATGTCTAGATGTAAAGCGCAAGTTCTATGCTAACAGTTTCTTCTATTGGACTTCTTGCTTGTGGCTTCTTGCATTCGAGTCAATCGATATCTGCCGTCTTCATATCTCCTCTTTTTTTTATTGCTTCCGCTCTTTAATAATGTTTTCTTTTTTTATATTCTCACAATCAGTACAATACACACACACACTCCAGAGTCTTAATAGCTTTATTGCCTTGCTTTGGGTGAAATGATTTAAAAAAAGAAAAAGATTTCTTTGTATTTTCTAAAACATTTCAGAATCATCCTTCCGATTCTCATTTTGGTACCATTCATTGGATCGGGGGCTTACCGTATTAGAAGGAGACTCCTACCAAAAATAGAATGTTGGCGCGAAATTAAGTCGCCTCTTTATACATACCAAGTGACGGTGTAACTAAGGTTAAACGCGCAGGCTCGTGCTCCACGATGGAAGAGTTAGCTGGGTGAGCCTGATTTTGAAAGACGCGAAACTGTCACTGAACCCAGTACTAGGATCACTAATGACGCGGCCCAAGGCATCCTTGCGACGCATATTAAGAGTATGCTAAGCTAAACAAACTAATGAGAACAAGTTGTGCCCGACCTTCTGAACATTACTCTTTTCCAGCCTTGAAAATGTCGAGTTGAAATAAACTTAAAAAGAAAACGCGTGTCCAATGTTGGTTTGGTCAGAGAGTGATATTAGACACTGCTTAAAAAAAGGGATATACATGTAAGCAAATACGAAGACGAGAGGCATACGGCCATATCACGTTGACACAACGGTTCTCGTACGATCACCGAATTCAAGCCTGATCAGTACCTGGACGAGTGATCACTTGGTAATACCAGGTACTATAGACATGGAGGGGGGGTGTTAATGAATAACGGAATTGGAGAGCCGTTCCAATACCTGTCGTTTTCGTTATATTCACTTACACGCAAATACCCTTGGGAAAGGCATGAATCCAACTCTTCTAACCCCCAAGCTACGGATTGATTAGTATGACTTGTATCAAAAATTAATTATCATCTCTAAAATATTCTTACAATCTAAAAATATTTCCTGCCTTTAAATAACCGGCAAGAGGTTGATAAACCGTAAAGAACAAATCAATCAGTCAACCAGAAAAATGATATCCAATAAATATGGATAAAAAAATAATTCCCTGAAAAAGAAATTGTTGAAGATTTTAATATTTGTTGTTTAATAATTGATTTTGGTGCAATGTACAGGGTGATTGAAGTTGAAATGTAACTCCTTATTTTATGTAAAATGGACTCTCCCGTCTTGTAAAAATTATAGTCAAACAGGAGAGTCCATAATACATAAAATAGGGAGTTACTTTTCCATCAGCCTCTATTTAAAACGGAATTAGAGATCGGAGAACTGAATTCTAATTCCAGTTGGATTTGTATGTATGATTTGTTACACGGAGAATTACCCGAGGAAAAGATATGAATCCAACTCTTAATCCCCCCAGCTATGGATTAATTAGCGTGACTTTTATCAGTAAATCGTTATTATCTCTAAAATACTTTTACAATCTAAAAATATTTCCTGGCTTTCCTGCTAAGGATTAATACGCTGTAGAAAAAAAATAATGATTACCGAGTCCTGTCGCCAGTTTCCGATTCAACCATTATTATAATGTACTAGCAGCATGGCTCGGTGTTGCCCGTGCTTGATTCAAAAATCGTCCGACTCATACAGCAATCGCTATCACTTCACTTAAAATATTTTTGCCCTTTGCCGTGCTGATGTTGCTACATGCCTTACTTCTTGCCATTCTCACACTGCGATTTTTTTCTAAGCTCTATACTAAACATTAAATCTGTTACGAAAAAAAAACTAAACAAAATGAAAACAAAACAATCATCTTTAAAAAAAGGACTCGTAACTGGAAAAATCGAATGAAAAAAGAATGTTAACAACAAATACATTTTCAAACCCAACCCAGTTCTGCGGAATCAGAATCAACGTTGAGTTTAAGCAAGCGAATGAACCAATTGGAGTAAAGTGTCATGCAGATTTAAATTTTTTCCACTTGTGACAAATGCAGATATCGATTTTTTTTTTTTTGCATGCTAGCATGCTAGTTAACATTCGTGTCAGTCAGCTGTTGGCTCTCACGCTGGGCAATAGAATCTTCCTGCCTATTCGTGGCAGCCAGCTATAGGCTCTCACTCTGGCCAGTAGAAAATGGTAGCGAACTACATGAAAACTGTCGTAGAAGCATGAAAAAATCGATTATTTCCGCTATTGATGGGAGTTGGGAAATGCAAAGTCGGTCTTGGGCTTGCCGCTAACTTGGAGCATCTGCATGTAAATTTTGGTGCAAATCCGTCGAAAATTGCGGCCGTGCATTCGTTACACACACACACACACACACACACACACAAATTCTGCCTTTTATAGAGATTCAGATTTGAGTCATATGAGATTATTTTTTTAAAGAAATTCTGACGGATCAAATGTGTTGCTGTCGTAAGCTGTCGCTCACTTATTGAGAATCTACACGCTTCTCGAGAACAATACCGCCTAAGCACTCTTCAAAGTAATCCCTAGAGACCGTCAGCACTTATCTCAGCGTCTCTTTCACGTTTTTAAACAGCTCGCTAACAAATTAATCTTTTGCATCTTAAAGAAAATTAGATTTCATCACATCCAAAAACCTGCTGCTACAAAATCACAAACAACGTGGTTTGTCAAACAAAAACCACAACACTTTGACAATTTCGTTGTTTCTTATCTTCACCAACGTTCTTCCCGATGTCATCAGTTCCCAATTTGCTGATGACATGACTATTTACTCCTGTCTTGGTAGTAAGTCCGACAGGCCCGACAAAATAAAACTGTCAACTGCTCTCGAAAAGGGCCTCCAATCAGTGATTAACTGGAACAAGGAATGTAAATTTTAATGCCTCCAAAACAAAACTGCTTTTGTTTAATCACCTTACAGAAACTTTTTCTACCTGGCATCAGCATGGCTGATGCGAATTTCCAGGAGAGCAACTCGCTACGCCTTTTTGGCTTAGCCTTTCCTACTAACGATTATAATTCCTAGACCTGCTTCTAAAAAGGTTGGTTCACTGTATCGAGCAAGACAATTTTTCGCAACTTGCACATTTATGCTCTTTTATGTGAATGTCTAACCAACCAATGATTTGAATATTGGCATTTAAATATGATCATGACAGCCTGCTGAATTTAATTTCATGCATTAGTATAAGAAAATGATCTGATGATCTACCAAGATTTACACACACAGCCGTCTCTTGGGATTATAGAAAATAGACGAATAAAAAATCCGTTGAACTGCAATTCTAAGGGGAAAAACAGGTAAAAGAATTTAGAGAAGATTACCCAAACAGATAGAAAAATGAACTCTCTTGCAACAGGGGTATACAGAAGGCCCCTCAGATGGTCGTCCTCGTGGTGGTGGTGGAGGGGGCTTGTATAGTTCAACGAATCTAAAAGCCGTCGGGGGGTCTAAATTCCTTGTAGGAGCACGCTTGGAGGCAAGGTTGTATACGAGGACACAGACTAAGCACGATCACCCCCTCCCCCAAGACCCCAACAATGAAACAAGCGGATGGTGATTACAACAGTTCTCAACCAGCGAAAGAAGAGGGCTACGCGTGACGGACATGCTACAGAAGGCGCCGCTCGAAACTATAACAGAGTCTGGAGCTTACGGTTCCTGATGGGTAACCGCATGGGAATACCAGGTGTTGTAAGCTTGAATGTGCATGTATTTTAATGGATAATTGTTAAGCGGAGAACCAACTTTCAGTTCCAGTTGGGTTCGTTGTAATCATTTACGCACAAATGCATTTAGGAAAAGTATGAATCCATCTCTTCCCACCCCAGTTGTGCGTTAATTATTTGTTACAGTTTTTTGGATACTTATGTGCTTGTGAGCCAACCAAAATGAGCTGACTCATTTTATAGTCCACCAAGAGAAGGGTTAACCAATCAGAAAGCTCAAAATATTCAATCCGACGTGTATAAAAGCAGCCATTTTGTTTTTTCTCCAAAAATATCTTCACTGCCAACCTCTGATATCGAAGACCTGAAGAATTACAGAACAGCTGCTACTAGTGATATTGGCGTTGTTCCATTGAACACATTACGTACTGCACTGGATTCTATATTCAAAGACTACGGCGACCATGTTTAACACTTGTATTACTGAAAACCATGTCTAAAAATATAAATTTGCGTACAAAATATTTGAATTTCGGCATTAAATAACTCATAGAGGTGTTGATATTCCGCTAAACAAAACCAAGCAACGAATATAACCGAGTCAGTCCATTGCAGTTTCATAACTGGATCATGCATGTCTAATTCCATATGTGCCGCAGAGGAAGGTCATGAAATCAACTATGTGGGCCTCTTCCTGGCAAGTTGTGGTCCACCTTAAAGAAATTGACGCCATCGGTATTTTCTTCTTACCTGATTTTCTTTCGAAGGAAACGATCGGCAAGTAAGAAATTAAATTCTTGGATACAAGATAAAGCCGGCGATACAGAAGGGAATCTCTTAACATACAACACGCAGAACCGTGAAGCAGATGGGCTACAGCATCAGAAAACGACAGCGGGTGCCACTCCTGCCACATAAGAACAAGAAACTGAGGCTGCAATTCGTTAAAAATCGCAACCATAGTACAATAAAAAATGGAAAACGTTGCTTGATCTGATGAGTCTCGATTTGTGATGTAAACAACATAAAAATATAGTTATTTACGCTATTTACATTTTTCGGGCAGTTGTCCTCATCTTCATTAACGTATTCACGACGTTTCGGCCATTGTACGCTCTGGCATTTTTCAGGTGATTGGAATTTCGAATCGAACGCTGTATTTCGTCTACCGGGGTAGATTTTTCTAGTTCCACGTACCATGCCTCTTACGGGTATCTCTTAAATCCAATGACTTGACCCAAAGAATTGTGAGCTAAATATCTGGCTATAGGTGAAGTGAACAAAAACTTGGAAAAATTGAGTTAGGAGGAGATAACTGACACTGAAACATCCAGAAGAGGCATGGCACCTGGAAATAGAACAATTTACCCCGGAGTAAAATTGTCTCGCCCGATATAATGAATTGACTTTTTTTAGGAGCTAGGTAACAATGAATTCAAGCAGAGAACATTAGCCCGAGAAGGCGCAACGAGTCATTTTCCTTGGGGTTAACATCAGCAGGCCTCAGATATGTGGAGGACATTCTGGACTGACAGGTCTCAAGACCTACCTGGAGTTCGGTGAGTGAGAGAAAGCAGCGGGTACCCGTACCCATATCTTTTCCCAAGAAGTCACAAGTCACAAAAGAAAATTGTGGACAATAGGGGAGGCGAGGGGAGCGGTCCATCTCAGCGACACTTTTATGGGGGAGGCGCTTTGGGGGTCTGCTGCTAATATATACAGGGTGTCCTATAATGATGGGGAACAATTTAAATGCAAGTATCTAATTTCTGAAAGGAGAAAATAAACAGGAAGCACGGATGTTATGATGAAGAGAAATAAAATCATCAAAGCCAAGAACATTTCTGATAATCTTTGATGGGATTCGTCTTGTAGCGCAGCGAGTTGAAGGTCGATTCAACCCGGGTGACACTTATGAGGGCGACACTTTTATGAGTGCGACACTTTTTGGTTTGGTGTATAAGCCTGTATTGAAATACAAGTGGTTTTAATATCGCGACACCATTCACAGTTGAAAGGATTTTTTCGATTTCGAGTAACTTAAACTGTGGCATATGGATTTAAGCGATTATCTTCGCTGAACAATAAACGTTATCTTGTGATGTATTCACGACTGTTTTATCATTGTTGACAATGGGAAACTTGTGAATGGATCAAAGTTGCATCCTTTTAATGCCGTAGTACCGCCGTTGGTGGGAGACACATCTTAGTTGTTAACATGTAAATTTCAGTTATTTTCCTTGAGAGAATCACGTCTGAGAGCATGTGTTGCTCTATTTTTCGTTTTTTAAGCTTGTTGATAGTTTTATATATATTAAGACTGAGTCACTGCGCACTATATTGTATTTTTGTGGGGACCAGGGAGTAGAGAGAGGAATGGCAAATTTAAAGGCTGCGCCAGGCGGAACATACTCAGCTCCGGATAGTACACACTGTAGCTATGCTACTGATTGTGTAAAATCATGAACGCTGATGACCATTTTTTTCAAGAATCTAGTAGACAATGTATATCTGAGTTGAGACTAGATCATTACATTTAAATATTTTCTTACTTAAGAATCATACTTATTATAAAACCCAGTGTGTGTGTGTGTGTGTGTGTGTGTGTGTGTGTGTGTGTGTGTGTGCGTACGTTTATATATTGGATCAGATTTCCTACATTTTTCAACCGATTTCAACAAAACTTCACAGGACTATGTAAAATTACCTTACGGTGGTTCTGACAGCGCCAAAAATTGGAAAAAAAACAGGTTGTGTGTGTGTGTGTGTGTGTGTGTGTGTGTGTGTGTGTGTGTGTGTGTGTGTGTGTGTGTGTGTGTGTTCGTTCATATATGGGATCGGATTTCCTACATTTTTCAACTGATTTCAACAAAACTTCACTTTTTTTTTTTTTGGTAGTGTTTCTTATTGTCTTGCACACTTTTTTTTCTTTATTTTTACATTCAGAATGCTTTAAAATTCCATTTACAAGACAATTGTTTATAATAAAATTCTATTCAATCGATAGACTCATAACGATTGAAAACAATGTTTTTGTTTGAGTTTGGGTTTGACCAATTCGTAAAAAAAAAAATAATAAAGACATGCGTGATCGTCAACCTTAAACAATAATCTTTGTCAATTTTATTTTTCAGTCTTTATGATGGTCGATCATCCCCGGGCAACGCCGGGCTCTACTGCTAGTATAGTATAAAAAGCGGATCATGTTGAAAATTATTATCGAAAAAGAAAAAGTTAGTGTAAGAAATCCTTCCAAACAGCCAGCTTTTCGAACAACCCTTATTAAAAAAGGATTGTTGATGAATTTAATATGAACGTCGAGGGAAAACGTGTTGAAATTAATCCTTATCTTTATTTCTTTTTCCAGAAAAACTAAATAAAATAAACAACGAACGGACTTTGTTTATTCCTTAAAATTACGTTGGGGGCACCCACCCCACCACTAACATTCTCGTTATTTATTTATTTATTTGTGAGATAACAGATAAGGATTAATGTTGGAAGGTTTTACCTCCTTTTTATTTGCAGTTTTATTTTATTTTTTAATATTTTAAATAATCAACTGTCCTCTTTCGTAAGTGTTGATTGAAAAGCTGGCCGTTTTTTTTTTCATCGTTCAGCAGTAGTTTTCAACATGTCGTCGCTTCTGCTTTTTTTATGCTTTTTATCAGGGCAGCATTAACAATTCAGAAATTGAATATAAAAATGCTGTAGCTTATGTTCGTTATATATATAAATTTTGTTATTTTGACGTGTATATATATATATATATATATATATATATATATATATAAATATATATTATTAAATATAACAAACAATGAATGTCTATTATGTTTGATCATGAGCCGTTCTAATGTTCAAATGTTTGCTTTAATTCTAGTGAAATTAAAGACAAAATTGTCCAACATTTGGATATTTTTTTTTATTAAGTTGGTCCTAAGTTTTCGGCTCACATGAACCACCCTCAGAGTGGTTATACAGACATGAAACAAAGATATCCACTGTCAAAATGGTATTTTGTTATTTTGATATATATATATATATATATATATATATATATATATATATATATATATATTTGTAGGTCTGATGGATTGGATCGTAATTGCGATTCTAATGTAATAAATTATAACCATGGAATATTAGTGTTTAAGCCTTTTTATTATATTCTTACTCTGTCCAGGACATTGAGTTCTACCTGGATTCTATCCTCTTGGAATTTATATATATATATATATATATATATATATATATATATCAGTCCGACAATCTGATCTCCAAAACGATCTCAAGTCCGTCGTTAACAGGGGTAAAAGTTGTCATGTTAATTTTAACGAATCCAAAACTAAATTTCTCTTCATTAATCATAATTAATTAGTGCGATTGTATCCATAGACGGTTTCTGTAGCGGTCACCCTGAGGCCCAACGTCATCTGACGAGAACCGGTGTTTCAACGTGATATGGCCGTAAGCCGTTGCTTTTTTAGGGATCTTTGAATTTGGTATAGCGCTTTTGTTTGATTAGCTACCACCGAAGGCTAGACAGCCCAGTCTTTTTTTTTTTTTTTTTTTTTGAATAGAGCTTCACCCTGTAGAAGGTCCGGGAGCCACTCGAGCTAGAGGGTTACAGAGTAATAAGCACAGTTTATGCTGATATGTGGGGGAAGATAGTAGTGATCAAGAAAACATCCACTTGGGAGTCGCTTTCACAAAGCAATGGTTCGCGGGAGGAAGCTGCTCGAGTGGAACTTGCTCCTCTCCAACGGGGTAAAGAGGGAAAGATATGCGTAGCATGGCGGTTATTAACTGCGAAAGTTAAAACTATTGGAACTAAGGAATGCGATAGAGCAGTGAGAGTCTTGTAACATTTCATCTGTGTGAGAAAGAGAGGTTTCAAGGTGGAAGATAATTTGCCACCCTCAAGGACACGGAGATGCTTTGGGACGCTATCGAGTCTGGAAAATGAAGAATGAGCATAAATATGACAACATTACATTATTTTCTGCCTGATCAGGATCTTGTAAAGGCAGAGAAAAGCGGAGACTCCATCGTGACTGGAAAGTGAAGACTGGGCAACGCCAGCCCAGATACGGCAGAAGTACTCCATTTTCGGTCTGATCTGACTCTTGTAAAGACAGAGGAAAGCGGTGACGCTTTTAGACTCCACCGTGACTAGAAAGTGAAGACAGGGAAACTCCATCCCAGATACGGCAGAAGTACTCCATTTTCGGTCTGATCTGACTCTTGTAAAGACAGAGGAAAGCGGTGACGCTTTTAGACTCCATCGTGACTAGAAAGTGAAGACAGGGAAACTCCATCCCAGATATGGTAGATGTACTCCATTTTCGGTCTGATCTGACTCTTGTAAATGTATAAGATAACAGGAAGTGCCAGGTACTTACTGGAGCGGTACAGGAAACCGACCATTTTCCCTGAATCTTTAGCAATGGATCGTATGGTGATTTTCTAGCGCATTTTAGACGTGGCACAAGACAGAAAGTATGAGGCACCCAGTGAGGATCGAACTCACTACTCAGTTGTAATGGTTCTAATGAGACAAGCTTTCTAACCATTAAACCATATCGAAGTGCCAACAATGGATCGTATGTACGAATTCACCTTGACGTGTGGGATGAGTTTCCTGGGACGGAAAACAAATGGATTCCTGCCTTTCCCTAGGGTATTAGTGCAAAATTAAAGTAATTGACCAGAATTTGGACCCGCTAAGACGGTTGCCATGCAGCTTTTAAAGCTGTAAGCGATAGTCACTGGCAAGAAACATACTTAACTATCGTTGAACGTAACCAAATAACCATTTGCGCTAAAAGAAAGCCTCATTTCCTGTTGTTCTTTTCTGTTCTCTTGCTTCAGCATTATACCTTAAGGAATACTCGAAAAATAAATGAAGATTGTATGACAACTGGAAAAGGTAGGAATGCGCAGGTGTTTTTAATCAGTAACTTGAAACAGATGCAAAATAAGCAAGATCTTGGGTGCATTTCGCAATCTTAATGCAAAGGTTCTACCATTTTTTGGTAAAATCTGTTATTCCATTTATCAACAATCCTAACTGATGAGAGTTGATTGAAATTGTCTGCTCTAGAGGAATTATACAAGATATCTCCACTAATTCGCTAAAAAAGAGTATATCGTGATGAAAAAATCTCCAAGCTTGAAAACAATTTTTATCGTCTAAATGCATATGTTATTAAGAGCAAAGACCAAAGCATTTTTGATGATTTTTATAATATTTTTAATGCTTACTAATGCGTCCGAAATTTTAGTTAAAAATCTTGTTTTTTTAGTCAGCGAAATTGATATAAAACCGCCATTTTTGAGAAATTTGTAAACAAAAATTCTCCGTTCAAAAAGTTTGTAAAAATCAATTATACCTTTTTTAAAAGCTATTTGAGAAAAATTAGAAAATTTAAGTTTTACTTAATGTAATTAGAAGCAAACATTACTTACTTTTTTAGCAGAAAGATTTAGTTGAAAGTAATCGATGTCTTAACTTTAAGCGTAGTGACTTGTTTTGGGGGTGTTAAGTGATGTTTCATCAATTATTGACTCCTAAGGTCAGGGCATTTATTGGACGGAACGGCAGAAGTGACAATTTTTTCGAATTTTATGTGAATTTTATTTTATAACTACACAGTATTTTTTAAAAATTAAATACTTTCAATAATCTAATATTTTTTAGGTACTTTTTTTACGTTTGAAGAGTATTTCTGGGAAAATTATTTTTAAAATACAAACAATAAAATAATTTTAAAATTCCATAAGTGAGAGCGATATAAAATATGAGAGGTACCTAATCTCTCGATACATGACTGACGAGGCATATTTTTTCCCGCAATAGATTGCCATTTCTTTCTGCGGTAGATCAGTTGCCAACTAAGGCTATAGAACGCGGTCTGTCCTGCTATTTACCCATAGCTGGGGGAGAAGAAGAGGATTCATACCTTTCCCAAGGTTATTTGCACGTAAGTGCATTTAATGGACTTGACTGGAATTCGAACTCGGCTCTCCGATTCCGAGCCGCTTTTTATCATGACTTTCCCCAAAAAAAAAAAAAAAAAATGTTCATTCATTTGTGAATAAGTTCTGAAAGTTTCATTAAAATGCGACAATTTGAGTTTGCAAGAATTTCCAAATTATTGTGTTTTTCAACTGAAAAATGGCGCTAAAATTTTCGAACTTTCTAGAAAGGATGAAAAAATTTAATGAAATAATCAAAAAATTTTTCCTGTTAATAATAACATAAGCTTTTTGATGATAAAACTTCTTTTTTTTTTTTTTACTAAGTCTGGGGCCTTTTTTCATCATGCTATGCTGATTTTTCGGCGAATTATTGGAGATACCTAAATTATACCGTTTGTTAATAATAATATAGATAATTTCAAAATTTCTTCGCTTTTTCAAGCTATATATATATATAAGATCAGTATATTTACAATAGGCGTTGGGGTGTAATGCAGCGATCCTCAGCCACAATTGTATTAAAAATAAAAGATTACAGACAAAGGCAAAGATGTGTGTGTATCAAATGAATGTGAAAACTTTTTGGGTGCAAAGTATGTGAAGTGAGTGAATGTGCATACGTACGTGCGTATGTATGTATTGTTCATGCGATTCCCAAAAGAGTATGCATTCTCCGCGAGAGATTTACATGCTGACGTGAAAGCGGAAAAGTAAGAAGAGAGCAAGAAAAATTATCGTTGAGTATTTATAGTCCTGAGTGCGTCCCCTAGTAGCAGTTTCGAAAAGTAGGAGGAGGTAACTCGACAATGTACGAAGGACATAAGAAAGTGAAACGTGTTTTCCGAGAAAATCAGATGATAAATTTGAGGCATCATGATGTTACCAATATATATGTACAAACAAGTGATATTGTATTAACAATAAAGGGTTACAAGTGACAAAGACAAAAATGTGTCTGTCAAATGAATGTGAAAACCTAATGGTCCAAAGTATGTGTATTGAGTGAATGTGCGTACATTTGTGTGTGTATGTGTGTATGTGTGTGTATGTATTGTGCATGCGTTACCCATAAGGGAACGCGTTCTCCGCAAGAGGTTACATGCTGACGAATAAGCGGATAAGATCAAAAGAGGGCGAGAAAAATATCACAGAATATTTATAGTTCTGAGTGCGTCCCCTAGTAGCAGTTTTTTTTAAAATTAGGAGTTAACTCAACAAAGTGAAGCAGAACTTTGATAAATTATTTTATGTTTCTTATGCATTTTCCTGAATTGTATGTAATATTTAATCTTCAATATGGCAGTAAATGTTGAACATTCTCCTTGCCGATGAAGAAAACTTGAAGCAACATTGATGTGGTTCTGCCAAGGAATTCAAAGAATACCAAGAACAGAACAGGTGAGTAAGGAGGAAGTTTTAATGGAAATATGGATTACTGTTATAGTGGAACACACCTATTCTATTGTTAATAGACTCTCCCACCTATAATAAGTAGGAGTAGTAGGAGTCGCTCAGTGGGTTCGGTCAGTCAGTCGACTGGCTGATCGGTTGAACTCTCTGCCTTTGGGCGGGGAGGAACTCGAAGGAGGCTACGCCGAAGGGCGGATTCTATTTCGGGGAGGTAAACCGACCCTGAACCCGTTTATACGGGTTCAAAGGGCGTATTTTTGGCCGAGCCCACGGGCTCGGAGATCCCACGTTAAAAAAGCCTTGTGCCACATGACGCCTTCGTGAAGGGGGGGGGGGGTGACTGAATATCGTCAGTCAGTCGATGCCGGACGACCGTTAGTCGGATACTAAAGTATCAGCGACCACAACTAGATTTCTCTGCATCATTACCTATTATATCAAGTTCCTAACGTTTTGTACGTCGAACCTATTTTAGGACCGACTTACTACAAATACAAGCCTCCACTGCGAAACCAGTCTACAACAATTACAAGGAAACTAATATTTACAATCAGAAAATAGGGACTACAAGGAAACTAATATTTACAAGCACATAGAGACAACTGAAATGTTTAAGACACAATAAAGAGAGGGGTTCTAGAAAAGTTAACACTCATAGGGCATAGTGAAAGCAGGAGAAACAAACGAAATGTCACTAGAAAGAAAAATTTAATACTGAACTGGGTATTCTTTCACTTAAGTGGTGTAAAATCAATAAGGCCAAAAGGTACATACGTTTATTACAATTAAACATATGTTGCTACGGGTAATAGTGGACGACGCAGCAAATAAATACTGAAAACATGGGACTGTTCTTGCACTGCTGACGTCGCACGAATTCGTGAAGATGCGATGTGAACAACGCCTCAAAAGTTCTAAACTGTCGCTTGATGGTCATCCAAAGATTTTCCACGTTTTGTGCATGGATCAAACTAAATCTGAGTATGGATCACACTGATTTTGAGTATGGATCAAATTAAATTTGAGTATGAATCAATTAAAAAATTTAAAAAATGGATTAGTGTCATATGCAACCAAAAGAATAATTAACATAGAAATATTAGCAATCTTTAAACATTTACTAAATTATTAAAATATATGAATCAATGATAAGGAAATCCCTATTATTTGCCATTTTATAAAATTCGAATCAATTTAACAGATGTTTAGGTCTTCTTACAATTCTAATCATCGCTTTTTAAAACAAACATTGCCGAGGAATTAAGGTATTTAAAATAATAGCGGTGTCAAGGGAAAACCGTCTTTTTGACAACTCATATTTTTTCGTGGGGTCAATGGGCCAAGTTTGCCGAAATATATAGCACACTCTTTTATTTTTGTTTCATTCTGTCACTTCATAAATTTTTTTTAGTTAAACGGCATAAAACAAACTGCTATTCCTTGAAAGGTGTAAAATCAATAAGACCAAAGGTATATATAGGTTTATTACAATTAAACATTATTACTACGGGTAATGGTGGACTACACAGTAAGTAAATGATGGAAACATGGGACGGTTTTTGTATCACGGGATCCATAAAATCCTTCTGATGAATAACGATGTCATGAGAATATATCCCTTGACTGATTTCTTCGATTCCAGTATAAGCAGCCCAGCCAACTGAAACAATATGGCTTCCAGGCTGAATAATACCGCACAATCGCATCTTTCGGAGTCTTTGCTCACTGATCCGGATAAGCGGATAAGATCAAAAGAGGGCGAGAAAAATATCACAGAATATTTATAATTCTGAGTGCGTCCCCTAATTTCAAAAATTAGAAGGAGTTAACCCAACAAAGAAAAACTTTTCTGAAAAATGATGAAAAATCATTTAAAAATATAACATAGCAGTTACGCCGCTTATGTGAAGGGTTATTAAAAAAATTAAAGGATTAATAAAAAAAAAAAAAGTGTAGATAAAAAATAAGTATTATAACAATCTAGTTTTGACCCTCGCCCCATAGAGGAGAACGTGACTAAATACTGTGTGTACGCCGTCCTATGCAGCTGCAGAAAGAAATATAAAGGAAAGACAGGCCGCCCCCTTAAGGTAAGGCTTCAAGAACACCAAAAAGCTGTAACACGAGGGGAAGTAGAAAAATCAGGCGTGGCTAACCACATATGGAGAGAGAAGAGAGATCACCACCCTCTGTGGGATCAGATTGAAATCATAGAACATCATTGGAAAATTCGTAAACTTAAGGAATCAGCACATATGCTAGGCCACAAAAATCTCCTGAGCCGACCAAGCATATAAATGAATACAATATGGGAACCAGTAATGAGTGCCAGAGAAAAGCAATAATAACAACGAAAATTGCAATATGAGTTCTGGTAAAAAATAGTTGCTGAAGACATTAAGTTTATGTCCCAGAAATTCACACACAGATGTCCTTTAAGGACGCATAGCACAGTGGATAAAGGTGTTGGTTAGAGCCAGTGACAGGTTCCGAAGTGTTGTGAGTTCAATACCTTGTTAAGGCATTGGAGAACTCGGAGAGGTGAATTAACAGGAGATAAATGACATCTATTAGTCATGGCAAGTGGAACTAGAACAGTCTACTCCAGCGAGCGAAATAAAGGGTTTAGTTCGACATTCCAACCAAGACCGAAACGTGATATATATGGCAACAAAGTTGAGGACAATAGTCCGAATAGTTTTTAAGTTTTGGAATGACTATATTCAATCCATTGATTGGTCAGCTGCTAAGAAAGTCGGTTCACTGTGTCATGTAAGACAATTTTTCTCTCCAGAATCAATCATGAATAAATTAATAAAAAGACAAAGAACGCTCCCTGCTTTCTGTCAACATGGCTGATGCTAACCTCTCGGAAAGTGACTCGTTGGGTCTTCTCGGGCTAACGTTCTCAGCTGACGCGAAGTGGAAAGACTATATTGAATCCATTGCTAGGTCAGCTGCTAAGAAAATCAATTCACTGGAATCCGGAACCTATCTTACATATCTATAAGACTAAGAAGGAAGGAAAGACTAAATGAGACTAGGAAGGCGGGAAAGAGACTAAGAAAGGACTATCCTTTCGTACTAACTTTCGTACAGGGCTTCATCTTTGAGTCTACTCAGTTTTTAATTTTTATTAATGACCTTGGTATCTACGCTGATAACAGAGCAATTTACTCTTGTCTCGATAAGTAAGGCTTATCAGTCCGACAAGGTCAAAATAGCAGTTGATGCCCAAAACAATGTCAAGTCCGTCGTTAAGTGAGACAAAAGTGGGCTTGTTAATTTTAGGGCCTCCAAAAATAAATCTGAGTAAACGCTTTCTGTCTTCCATCATCATGACTGATGCTAACCTCACCTGACGCGATGTGGAAAGACTATACTGAATCCATTGCTAGGTCAGCTGCTAAGTAAGTCAATTTACTGTGCCGTGCGAGACAGTTTTTTTTCTCCAGAATCTATCTTACATATTTATAAGTTTACCATTTGTCCATGCTTAGGATATAGCTGCCATAAATAGTCCGGTGCCCCTTCTATTTACCAAGAGCTCCTTGATAAGTTCCAAAGAAGATTCAGCAATAAAAAGGCGGGAAAGTGACTAAGAAGGAAGAAAAGAATAAAAGAGACTAAGAATGCGGGCAAATGACTAAGGAAAGAATAAAAGAGACTAAAAAGGCGGGAAAGTGACTAAGAAGGAAGAAAAGAATAAAAGTGACTAAAAAGGAAGAAAAGAATAAAAGTGACTAAGAAGGCGGGAAAGTGACTAAGAAGGAAGGAAAGAATAAAAGAGACTAAAGAAGGCGGGAGAGTGACTAAGAAGGAAGGAAAGAATAAAATAGACTAAGAAAGGACTATCCTTTCGTAGTAACTTTCGTACAGGGCTAAATCTTTGAGCCTACTCTGTTTTTAATATTTATTAATGACCTCAACTCTCAACTTGGTATCAACGCTGATGACAGAACAATTTACTCTTGTCTCGATAAGTAAGGCTTATCAGTCCGACAAGGTCAAAATAGCAGTTGATGCCCAACACAATCTCAAGTCCGTCGTTGACTGAGACAAAAGTGGGCTTGTTAATTTTAACGCCTCCAAAACTAAACCTCTCTCCATTAATCATCTGAGTAAGCGCTCTCTGCCTTCCATCAGCATGGCTGATGCTAACCTCCAGGAAAGTGACTCGTTGCCCTATCTCGGGCTAATGTTCTCACCTGACATGAAGTGGAAAGACTATACTGAATCCATTACTAGGTCAGCTGCTAAGAAAGTCAATTCGCTGTGTCGTGCGAGGCAGTTTTTCTCTCCAGAATCTATCTTACATGTCTATAAGTCCATGTTTAGAATATTGATGCCACATATGGTCCGGTGATCTTGATATTTCCCTTGAGGTCGTTAATAATTTTTTTTGAAAACAAGTAGAAAAATATTTTCATTCTGTTTCACTCCCAGGAGCCCCATGCCCATTAGTGGCATTATCGCCTTGATTGGGGCAAATTGATAAAAAAAAAAAAAATCCGTATTTCCCGACCCAGGAATTGAACTCGCAATTATTATGCCACTAAATCAGTGGTTCCCAACCGATTTTGGGCCATGCTCCACTTTGGTATTTCTAAACTTCTGGTGCCCCTCCTCTGTAATATTTAATGCATGCATATTTTACTGCAATTCACGTGAAAGAAGCTTAAAAGACCATTAACTTGGTCTCTAAACAAGCCTTCAAAGACCATGGCGTCCATGAAAGAGAAAAATTAAAAAACAAAAGGACAGTTAAATTTTCAAAACATAATAGAGAACAGAAAGGCAAAAATATAAAATATTTAAATGAAAGCTCATTCTGTAATATTCTTTGTTCATTTTAATCATAAAATAATAATGTAAAATAAAACCTGAGCTCACTAGAAAACAATTCACTGTTAATAACTCATTCTCGAATTCCCATCTTATTCTGTTGGTATAGTAAGCCGAAGGGTGCACATTCTACGCATGCCCCACCAAAATATTACCATTTCCCACTGGTGGGGCATGCGCCCCACGTTGGGAATATTTGATGTATATTAAATCCATTGCTAAGTCAGCTGCTAAGAAAGTTGGTTCACTTTGTCGTGCGAGACAATGTTTATCTCAAGAATCTATCTTACCATTCATTCATGCATAGATTATTGCAGCCACATATCGTCCGGTGCCCCTGCTATTTACCTGGAGCTCCTTGATTAAATCCAAAGAAGAATTAGCAACATCATTGGTCCTGATCTGGCATCTCGGCTTCAGTCACTTTCTCACCGCCGTAAGATTGCCGCTCTGTGTCTTTTCTATAAATGGTAATTGTTCGGATGAGCTCTTCGCTATGGTATCTAGACATTTTTTAACATAAACGCAGTAGTAGACTGGGGTCGAAATCTCATTAATTTACAGTTGAGCTAGCTAGATGTAAGCGTAATTTCTATGCTAACATTTTCTTATCTCGCACTACTCAGTTGTGGAACTCCCTTCCAGCTCCATGCTTTCCAGCCAACTTTAATCTGCAAAAATTAAAATACAATGCCAATCGATCTCTACCATCTTCCCGATTACTCTTTTCTACTCCAACACATTATTAATTCCTAATTCCTAATTCTTCCACACCCTGTAACCCCTTGTGTACTAATGGCTGTACAGACCTTGCAAGGGGTGATACCGTTAAAAAAATCCGCAGGGAAGAAATGCAGTGGTTTCTGTGGGAAAATTCCAAATACAGTGTGACCCGGATATAAGAGACCCGGATATAAGAGAAACCCGGATATAAGAGAGATTTTCTCTGGTCCCAAATTAGAGCCATAGTTACTTAAACAAAATAGACCCAACCCGGATATAAGAGAAACCCGGATATAAGAGATTTCTTCTCCGGTCCCGACAACTCTCTTATATCCGGGTTACACTATATAATCTTTTAATGCTACATAATTTCTATGCCATTACAAGAAAATTATATATTTAATTATTTTAAAACAAAAAAAAAAACATAAAAAATTGGTATTTTTGATTATTAAAATGCCATTAATAATTTTTTAAATAAATATTTGTAGGCGTAACCCTGCTACATACAAAATTTCAGCATTTCTTTTTTTTAAAAAAAAAAAAAAAAAAAAACATTTCAAAATTGATTGAGTGACGTTTTTCTTTTTCTTCTCTCGGGCATGTCTTCTCCCGGGCATTTTGGGGGTGAATAGATTTTACTTAAAATAAATCAAAATTAATTGAATAAATAAAACAGACATTCTGTCGAACGAATTTGTTAGTCTTTTCGTTTTTTTTTTTTTATGAAAACGTTTCGATTGTTCAACTCATCATCGGGTGTTCAATTCCGTAAAGATTCAGTGGAGAAACAAACTGATATGATGAGGAAAAACTGACAGCTGCAAATTGTGAAATTCCTTGAAAGAACACGAAATTGTCACGTTCTTTTTTCCATACAGCTAAACTAAACTATAATTATAAACTATAATTTTGGAAATATATCTAATCTTTTATCATCATGTAATAATTATGATTGTTCCTCCTTTGGTTAGTTCCTTTGTTAGTTTGCACGGCTGTTACGGCCTGCCAATACCCCATAAATAATGGAATATTCCGTTTTGGTCACGTGGAAAGTGGAGAAAAGACACTACTTGGTCTCAGTGAGAGAATTAATAAAAAAAAAATGAAAGAAAGAAAGAAGGGGAGATAGGAGTATTCAACGTCTCCTGCCAATACCGCGTAAATAATTGACTATTCTGTTTTGCGTGGAAACAAAAGACATATCATAAACGTTACTTGGTTTCAGTGGGAAAATGAAAGAAAGAAATGAAAGAAAGAAAAGAAAGAAAAGAAAGAAAGAAAAAAGAAAAGAAAGAAAAAGAAAAAAGAAAGAAAAATCAGAAAGAAAAAGAAAGAAAAAAAAAGAAAAAAGAAAGAAAGAAAGAACTCTGAAGAAAGAAAAGAAAGAAAGAAAGAAAAAAGAAAGAAAAAAGAAAGAAAGAAAGAAAGAAAGAAAGAAAGAAAGATGTTAAAAGAAAAAAGAAAAAAGAAAGAAAGAAAGAAAAAAAGAAAGAAAGAAAGAAAAAGAAAGAAAGAAAGAAAGAAAGAAAGAAAAGAAGAAAAAGAAAGAAAGAAAGAAAAAAAGAAAGAAAACAAAAGAAAGAAAGAAAGAAAAGAAAAGAAAGAAAGAAAGAAAGAAAGAAAGAAAGAAAGAAAGGAAGGAATATAGAAATTTTGAACGGCTGTTTCAGTGAAATGCAAAAAATTGTCAATTTGTAATCTTTTCATTTGTACCCCCCACCCCTTAAAATAACAACCAGCATTCATATTTAGCATTGTTATTGTAATGTTTTGTTAAAGTTGTTACGATCAAACATTTAACGATATGACAGGGGAATGTTCTACGAATATTTTATTGTCGTAGAACTCTTCATGAGTTTATTCTATCATTAACTTAAGTATTAAGATTCATCAGAATATTAAAATAGGAAATCCTTGATTCTTTCTATTAAACTATAATCTTGGAAAATAAAGTTTTCTTTTTATTATATATCCAATCTTTTATTATAAAAATATAATTTTGAAAAATGCCACCCTGGCACAAGACATGAAAAGACATACTGATCTGGTGATAATAGCAATCAACCAATGAAAAATTTATTTCTTGAAATTAGCAAGATATCCCAACAGGATCCTTCATTTAAAACGAACCACATTAATCGAAGAATGTTTGGTTAAGAATTTAAATGATCATATCACCTCAACGTGTTGTATCATATATCTCTCGATTTAAATTCCCCAAATAACAAGTTCTGAGGTGTCTTCGAGGAGAACAAACAACAAATCTACCATATTAAAGACGTGTTGAACTATGGGCAGTAACGCGAACAAGGAACACTTCATCCAGGCATACTGTCAATTATAAAACTCTTTCGAAAGGGTTCTGGATAAGTATGGCGATTTTATTGAATATGCCATTTTCTGTTTCTCTAAGTTGAACATGTAAATCACCTTTCTTTTTTTTTTTTGATATTATTGATGGAACTCATAAGGTTATTGATTAGCACAAACAGAAGCAAAGTGTTTGAACAAAGTAAGTTATTTTTTTAAATCATTTAACCCCAATCAAGGCGAGAATGCCTCTAGTACGCAGGGGGCAACAGAGAAAAGTGAAAGAAAAGACTGTGTTTATGATGGGAGATTGAGGAAAGGACAAAAAACGAACGAGATTCAAGAAGATAGAAGGTGGCGATTGACGTTGCATTTAAATTTCTGAAGTAAAAAACAAGAGAAACAAATATATGAAGGAAGTCCAAAAGGCGGGAAATGCAAGAAAAGAAGCTGTTGGAGCAGAAATAGCCGTTACATTTAACTATTTCAACAGTAAAAGGTGGGACCTAGATGCCAATCTAGTAGCACGCTTAAATTTATGTAGTCAGGGTAACGGGGGAAAAAGCTCAACAGAGTAGTTGCCATGAAAATGTTTCTAGAAAAGACAGAGGAAAGCCACGTCACTTCGGTGAGAAAGTGACTGAAGTCGAGATGCCAAGTCAGGATCGATTATATTGCAGATCCTTCTTTGGATTTTGTCAAGGACCTCAAGATAAATAGCAGAAGGACCAGACCAGATACGACAACAGCATTCAATGCACGGACGAATGGTAGATTTGTAAATGTGCAAGATGGGGACAAAAATCCCATTGGAACGACACAGTGATCCAAGTTAAAACTGAAGCAATAACAACATAAAGGTAAATCAACCAGAGTAATCCATGTAATCTGAAACCCTAACGCCAAGAAGGGAATTCAAAATATCTCGCGATAACCAGAAATGTTTTTAATAAAACCGGTGTTAACGCCCGCAAAATATCAACACTTGAAAATTGCATTGGCATCAAACTCAGACTAAGGTATTATGTATATTTTTAATATATTAAATAGCTCTGTTATTTAACATTGAACACATTGAATATAGAAATATAGTTTTAATGTGTGCTATATTTATCGGATAAAGTGCTCAATATCAGAGATAGAGCGTATGTAAATATAAATATAAAAGTGAACATTGAAGTCAACACTCAGAGGTGGCAGGTTGTTTCATTCTAGACGTAAGTCGATTTATATATATATATATATGTGTGTGTGTGTGTTTGTGTGTGTGTGTGTGTGAAAAATATATAGAAAATAGGAAAGGACTCGTTAGGTAAATAATCCAAAGTTCTTTAGTATTTTTGTTATTATTTTTAAAAAATAGTGCTCGATACAAAAGTAGAGCCTAAATATAATTATTTATTTAAAAATACGATTCCAACACGCTACATAAGAGTTCTCATGTTTCAAAACAATATATATATATATATATATATATATATATATATATATATATATATATATATATGCACATACATACATACACGAGGGGTTCACTGAAAAGTTCATGGCTGACTATGAAGGAATTATGCTAGAGCTGTGAAATCTTGCATGCATTAATTTCAACTCTTCTTGTTAAAAAACTCCATTGTTTATTCCCAGGTAAAAATGGTTTCAAGATAGTTAAACGTCTTATCTGAAAACATGGGAAAAAGAAATTCAATTAGTTTAGTGTTTTTTTTTTTTTTTAGATATTAAACATTTTGTGGGAGGGACAATTACACGATTTGGACAATTTTGTTGTTACGCCCGGTATATGGATTTAAGCATTTTTATAATCCACCTTACTTCCGCGTGGAAGATTTTAAGTTAAAAAGTATTAGCCATATACAGGATTTCTCTGAGATAACACAGAAATATCGAAGGACCAGAAATATTAAAATCTGAAGTGGAATTAGCAGCGGCCACATTGAACAGAAACAAAGCAGCAAGGCCAGACGGAATTGTAATAAATATTCTGACAGCCTTAAATGATTTCAACATTGACATCATTACAGACATAATGAATAAAATATACAACAGTGGTGATATACCGGTAGATTTATTTTCATAGCATTGCCTAAGAATCCAGTTGCAAACAAATGTGAACTCCATTGGACAATCAGCTTAATGAGCTATATAACAAAACTTATCATCCGAATTCGGCTGAATAAAGCGTGAAACAGAATCAGACATAAAATAGGATAAGAACAGTGCGGGTTCGTTAAAGACACTTGAACAAAGAATGCAATATTTATGCTTACAATTATACCAGAAAGAACAATGCAAATGCAGAAGGATCTGTACCTGTGTTTTATAGATTTTCCAAAAGCGTTTGATAAAGTACACCACAAAGAACTAATGAAAATGGTAGGTAACCTTGACATATTTGGGAAGGATATTAGAATAGTCTCGAACCTATACTGGCAGCAAACTGCCTACTTACGGATAGACAATGAATTTATTAAAAGGGTCTTCTCACGCGACTTATTTAACCTATACAGTGAATCGATTCTGAGAGAATTAGAAAGCCTACCAGGCTCAATTATTGGCGGCCACAGTTTTAACAATATAAGATATGCAGATAACACAGTGTTGATAGTAGACGCAGAAAAGAAACAATAAGAACTCCCACAGAAGGTAGAGAATGAAAGCAAAAAGATAGGACTAATCAATTGAAAGCAGACGGAATATATGATTGTTAGCAAAAGGGACAGTCGAACATGCAAATTACAAATCGGGGATACCAAAATCAAACAAGTACAACAATTTAAATAACTGCGAAGTGTTTTAACAGACGACGGAAGGTGCGACACTGAAATCCGAAGGTGCATTGGGATCACAAATGATGTCTTCCAAAAGCTAACGAAAATATTAAGAAACAGAAAAAATTCATTAGAAACAAAGGAAAGAGAACTGAATTGTTATATAACTGGAAGCAAAAACAAAAAACAAAAAAAAAATGAACGAATTTTAAAAAATAAACAAACGCACGGCGTTCGGAATGATAGAAAGGGAGGAGGAGGATGCACAGAAGGAGAGAAAAGCAGAAGGGGTGGAGAAGAAAAGCAAGGGTATTATAAATGTATTGGTGGGGGTAATTGAAATGTACATACTTTTTAACAAGCCTCATATGAACTTCGGAGTATTTTTTGTATGCATGCAACGGTTCATGACTTCAGATCTTTTGCTCAAAAGTATTTTTGGATTCGGAAATGTCATTATCGCAAATTTTTCCTTTTAGCAAACTTTGCAAATGTCATTGTGTCGTAAGGCTTCGTTTGTTTATTCATTTTTTAAAAAATAATATACCGTTCATTGTTGATGCTTTTTTTTTTTTTTTTTTTTTTTTTTTGGTTGTTTTTTTTTTTAATAAACCGTTGAGAGGTCAATTGATAAAAATTGCTTGAGGATACCGTGAGGTTGAAACCTGTTGACTATGTTCGCCAAGTCTATGAATATAGAATACAGTGCAGTACGTAATCTGTTCAATAAAACAACGTTAAAGATTAATACTCACGAGTCAGACACTCTACTGAATCTGACTATATCACCAATACCACCAGCAGCTATTTCGTAATTCTTGAGTCTTTGATATCAGAGGTTGGCAGTAAATATTCGGAAAAAACATGGCCGCCTTTATACACGTCGCATAGAATATTCTGAGCGTTCTGATTGGTTAACTCTTCTATTGGTGAACTATAAAATGAGTCGGCTCATTTTGGCTGGCTCACTAGTACTGGCGTACCCAGAAATTCCAACAAAACCAAGGTAGCAAAATCAATAGATCTCCATATATATATATATATATATATATATATATATATATATATATATATATGTGTGTGTGTGTGTGTGTGTGTGTGTGTGTGTGTGTGTGTGTGTGTGTGTGTGTGTGTGTGTGTAAAGAATGCACGGCCACAATTTTCGACGGATTTGCACCAATATTTACATGCACCGACCGACTTCGCATTTCCCAACTCCCATCGATAGTGGAAATAATTGATTTTTTCATACTTCTACGCCAGTTTTCATGTAGTTTGCGGCCATTTTCTACTGGCCAGAGTGAGAGCCTATAGCTGGCTGCCACGAATAAGCAGGAAGATTCTATTAGCAGCGTGAGATTCAACAGCTGAGTGACACGAATATTAACTAGCATGCTAGCATGCAAAAAAAAATCGATAGCTGCATTCGTCACAAGTGGGAAAAATTTAAATCTGCATGGCACTTTACTCCAATTGGCTCATTCGCTTGCTTAAACTCAACGTTGATTCTGATTCCGCAGAACTGGGTTGGGTGTGAAAAAGTATTTGTTGTTAACATTCTTTTTTCATTCGATTTTTCCAGTTACGAGTCCGTTTTTAAAGCTGATTGTTTTGTGTTCATTTTGTTTAGTTCTTTTTTCGTAACAGATTTAATGTTTAGTATAGAGCTTAGAAAAAATTCGCAGTTTGAGATAGGCAAGAAGTAGGGCATGTAGCAACATCAACACGGCAAATGGCACTCCTTTAAAGGAAGGAAGGGCAAAAATATTTTAAGTCAAGTGATAGCGATTGCTGTATGAGTTGTACGATTTTTGAATCAAGCACGGGCAACGCCGGGCCACGCTGATAGTATATTGTTATGGGACCTTACCCATGATAACATAATGGACTATTCCATACGTAATAAATACTGCGCCTCAAGAGGAACGAGGGAGTTCAGCCTGAAGTCGGACGACTGGCTGACCGGCTGACCGGCTGAACTCTCTGCCTTCGGGCGGGGAAGAACCCGAACGAGGCTACGCCAAAGGTCGGGGTCACTTTCGGGGAGGTAAACCGACCCTGAACCCGTTTATACGGGTTCAAAGGGCATGTCTTTGGCCGAGCCCCCGGGCTCGGAGATCCCACGTTAAACCGGCCTTGTGCCACATGATGCCCTCGTGGGGGTGGGTGACTAAATACTGTTCAGTCTGAAGTCTGGAGTAAGGTCCGTCAGAAGTCTGTGAGTCAGAGCGAGCAGAGTCAGTCGAATCAGAGGCAGTCCGAAACAGAGTCGCGTTCAGACAATTACTGCAAGACATTGGAATAGTGATACTGGTCGAGACTACATTGTTCTCTCTACTAAACCTGATTGTTCGTACTAACACTTTTCTTCTTCTCTGTATATATTCCTGTTTGGAATATATCTGTGTTATTCCATATCCGTATTCGAGTTCTTCTTTATTGGTTCTACGATGGACTATCACCGTGGTACAAGGAACCGGACCATAACATATATATATATATATATATATATATATATATATATATATATATATATATATATATATATATATATATATATATTGGACGTATTCGACATATGAGGGTCAAGCAGATCAGTTCCTAGAAACTGACAGCTAGACACCAGCACATATGATTTGATTATATCGGTGAAGGCTTTGTGCAGAACCATCCACACTTTTTGAAGGGCCGATTAAAGAGACCTGGTGCACTACGTGCCACAAGATCTCCAAACAACCTTCCGCAGGTTTAGAATTCAGAGTTGTCCTTCATCCAAGGCTATAGAGCCTAGTGCATCCTGCTGTTATACCCATAGCCGGAGGGAGAAGAAGAGTATTAATATTTTTCCCAAGGGTATTAGGACGTAAGTGAATGTAATGCATTCGACTTGAATTCGAATTCGGCTCTACGATTCCTCAATCCGAGCCGCGCATATGAGTGTGTGTGTATACGCGTATTAATGGCACGATGGAAAGATTATTAATGACGCGTTTCATTCCGAAAAGGAACTACTTCAGAACGATAACTGTTTTATCGGTAGGTTAAGTTAAATCAGATGTTCTCAACCGCGGTAGAAGAAAATAACAAATTGGGGGCCCATATTTTAGTGGTCCATAGAGCAATTTCACTTCGTGACAGTTGTTGCAACTGAGAATTGGAATTTCTACAGTAATCTAAGCCATATTAAAATACTAAAAATAGAAAGAAAAAAAAACAAATCTAAAACGAACAGAAAACGAGATCAAGCGATGTAAGTTTACGCTGCTGGGTGTTTTGATTGTAAAAGTAAAATAAAAAATAACGATATATAAAAGAATAGTTATATATATAAAGAAAAATTAAATGAAAATTATAAATTATGATATAAATTAATTTAATAAATTAATAATAAATAACAATATTAATTGTAAATATTAATAAAATAAAATATTAATATATTAATCTAAATTAATTGATATAGTAATAGACATGACATTGTGAAAAGCGTTGACCTTCGGCTATCATTGACATCGATGGAGCCGAATATAAAAAAGTAAAAAAAAAAAAAAACTCGCAGAGTACCATCAACTACAAGGATCTCATTGAACAAATCTGCACTTTTTAAAAACTTATTAATTATTCACATATTTTAAAATGATTTACTTTATGAGTTATTTTACTAGTGTCCATAAATGTTCCATGGAATTTAGTTGTTAAATACAAGTTTATTTTTAATAAGTTACTTTTACTTTAGAATAAAATATATACATTTACTATTTCTATAATGCAATTCCTAAAACTTATCAATTAGTAAAAATAAAATAAACTTTTTTTTTATCGGGTGGTTATGGGAGTCCACCAAAAGAAATTAAGACTAAAAGTGAATCATGGGTAAGAAAAATGGCTGGAAAAAACACTGAGCTAAGTAAATAATATAGATAAACAGAGATATTCAATAGAAAAAAAAATAAAAAAATAAAAATAAAAATCAACTCAATTCAATAGAAATAGTCAGTGCGCTTAGATTTTGCATGATAAAGAAAAAATGCATTGAAAATGCTTTTAAACTCCTCCAATATCTTAATCATCTCAGAGAGTGGAGAGGAAAGCCTGAAACATTCTATAAAAACAAAAATAATCTTGATAAAACTAGGTGCCTGATATAACCTGCCAACTAAATATCAACTATAAATTGAAAAGATTTTATCGAATCTTAATATAGAATTTTTCATGACGACGTCAAAAACGAAAAAAAGAGATTTCATCAGCGTAAAATAATAACCAAATTAAATCTCAAGCACGAATTTACAAGCAAAAAGATTGCCAAAAATGTCGCCTGAAAGACATTGCTGAGACAAAGCACAATTTAAATAAAAGATTATACGAACATAAAAGCGATCTTTTTCCAAAAAAACACGCAAAACGCATTAGTCGTTCATCGTAATAAGCATGATCACAATTTCGATTAAAGAATGCAGTTTTAATTAAAAGAGAGAGTAACTTGTTAATGCGACAATCAATTGAATGTGCACTAATCTTTGAATCCGCTAACTTTTTTTTTAAATCATTTCATCCCAAGCAAAGCAATAAGGCCACTAAGACTCAAGGAGTTACTGAGTGTGAGAGAATATAAGAAAAACAAAAACATTATTAAGGATAGAACAATAAAAGAGAAGGAATTAAGAAGACAAAAGATAACGATTCACCTCTGACATTCCAGAGGGCCCCCCGCCCCCCGCATAATCTGAAAGGATCTTGAAGCGCGCCGTATAGCACGATTTTCATTACACGATTTGTTAAGAACGATTGGATGAAGCCAAATATTCGTCTGGTAACACCGTAGCCCTTGAGCTTGTGAAGAAGGCCGACATGCCAAACCCTGTCAAACGCCTCGGAGATATCTAAAGCCACAGCCCGAGCCTCGCCGTTCTTATCTAAAGCTTGATAAACAAATTCAGTATTAAGTGTTAACACATCGGCAGTTGGCCTGTAGACAGGATCATACAACTTGTCTCCTTTCTCCACATAATTTAATACTAATTCAATATTAATAAAATGTACCAGCGTGAGACCTAATTAATCACACATGTCACTTAAGTGGACTAAATTAGATTTTGCATGGCAATAGCAGCGTACACAAAGGATGAAAGAAATCAGTTATTCGCCTCCATGACAACAAAAGGCCGTATAGAGTGAGAATAACATCGGAAAAAAGTTTGGAACTCGGTTGGTCTGTTCTTCTTCATCCACCATATTCACCTGATCTTGCACAAACAGATTATTACCTTTTTCGATTGCCGCAAAAGGTTTCGATTTGCAAAAAAATCTCTAATGAAAACCAGATTCAAGAGATCGTCAAAAACAGCTTCACATCAAAACCTACGAGATTTTAATCAAAAGTTATTGATGAACTGCCTGATAAACGACAACAATGGAATGAAATAACTGAATAAAATATAATCAGATTTAAGAATAAAGATGACAAACAAAAACTATTCATGACACCTACTACAGGGTGCGACAGAAATACCTCCCACATTTTAAACTGTCTCCTGTGTGGTGCTAGTGAACTTAGGTAAGTGGATATGATGTCCTCATCTAGCTAATGCCTTACCATTTTTTCATATATGATAACTTACCATCATAGCTTGGACTGGTGTACACTGTGCGTTTCCTGCCGAATCTGTAATGACGGCACAAAGAGAGCTTTTCGAGCTCATTTTATGTTACGTGATGATGTTCCGGATAGAAAATCGATACTGCTATGGATTGAACATTTCAGAGACACATTTTCAACGCTTAAAAGAAAGCCACCCGGAAGAAGACCTCGAAGCGCTCGAACTCCAGAAAATGTCCAGGCTCTAAAAATCATCTACAACAGTGTATGGTGAATGGAAGCCTTCAGTTGGAGGATGTCATTTTAAAACCAAATGAATAACGAAAGTGAAATATTTTTTTTCAGTTACCTTGATGTTTTTTGTCAACCTCATCAAGAAGTTAGTCACACACACACACACACACACACACACACACACACACACACACACACACACACACACACATATATATATATATATATATATATATATAATTATTTATTTAAAAATATGATTCCAAAATGCGACATAAGAAGTCTCATGTTTCAAAACATACGTGTTTTAAAAATTGAAATCAAAATCAAAATTTCCATGGTAACAGCTAGGGCGAATTGTTTAAATTGGGTAGGCGAGTGTTTGGTACACGTAAATTTCAGATATACGTTATTCCAAAAAAATTTCGCTTGAAGATGGAACAGAGCTTACTTTAACTCAGTTTAATTTAAATAATTATATTGAAGTTTTCGGCTCTTGTTTTGAAACATGAGACTTCTTATCTCGCATTTTGGAATCATATTTTTAAATAAATAATTATATTTATGCTCTACTTTTGTATCGAGCACTATTTTTTAAAAATAATAACTAAAATACTAAGGGACTTTGGATTATTTACCTAACCAGTTCCTTCCTATTTTCTATATATTTTCATATATATATATATATATATATATATATATATAAATATATAATATTATTTATTTAAAAATTATAACATAAATATGTTATAAAATCACTACAAAAATAGCCATTTTGTTTCAACACCTCCAGTGTCTTATCAAGTGATGATGTTGAATGTAAAATAAATGGTTTTAAAAGTTTCATATTAATTAACGGTCCTTCGTAAGGGGAAAACGCTGTTACATAAGCTAGAATAACCAATCAAAACACAAGTATAAGAGAATTAAAAAAAAATTGACACCGAAGTCATGTTATAATAGCTATTATGAGCTTTAAATTTGGGCTTATACTAAAATAGAATTTATTCTAACCAATAAGTATTAAATTATATGATAAAATTTGAAATTAAAATTAAAAGTAAAAAATTACCAATTTTACAATCTATATTTAATCTCTATTAAATTTAAAATTATAAAATTACTGAGGAGAAAAGAAAAAATACATATGTTATTCAATTTATTTTTTTCATTGAAATTACGTTAAAATAGACGCTAATATCGGCTGGTCTTCCTGACAAAATGTATACATTTTGATTCCAAGAGTATGAGTTGGGTGCTAACCTCTCGCGTAAGACAAAACAAACACATTCAGATTATAATACATAAGCACCCAGACATATTTAGATATATACACACACAAAAAAGTGACGAGACAGGAAACATCTCCACGGCCCTTGACAAAAAACAAAAAAAAAAGGAACACATACATACATACACAATTAAATGTGCATGCATTTTCTATACACATAGATACCGATAAATACATGTACACACATCCACATATATTGACCTAGACAATCTGATACAACAACCAAGAAATATTCAAGACTGAAAGTGTTATTAAACGAATGCTAACCACTTATTAAAATATAACTTATACGGGAAAATATACAGTGTAACCCGGATATAAGAGAGTTGTCGGGACCGGAGAAGAAGTCTCTTATATCCGGGTTTGGTCTATTTTATATACATTAACACAGGCTCTAATTTAGGACCAGAGAAAATCTCTCTTATATCCGGGTTTCTCTTATATACGGGTCTCTTAGATCCGGGTTACACTGTATATAGATAAAAATTGTCTAATAGAACAGAGAAACAAACAATAGGGAAAGAAAGGACATTAAAACAGATATATATGTTTAAGAATAACATTATCTAATATATAAAAACGAAAATTCTAAATACACAAACATCGATAAAAATATATTTTTTTTATCATATAAGTCGACATACGCCTTATTATACATTAGGTGAAAGAAAATAAGCAAATAAGAACTACCTACAGATATAAGTGTACAGTCACGTATATATACATATATACATACACACACACACATACACACACATACATATATATATATATATATATATATATATATGTGTGTGTGTGTGTGTGTCAATTAAGGATTAAATACAGATCAAATATGGGTCAAGGATCGGAATTCGACAGATGATGAGATAAAGAACAAATAGGAAACATATATCAGTCTAGCATGTTTAACTTTCATTAAAGCTTCGCCAGAGATTGAGAGAAAACAGACAAAAAGACAGGAATACTGGTATTTTCAATTTCCAAATTGTTTGGGTCAGTTTTCATTGGTCAATTATGTATCACGTGCATTAAAACCGTAGATAATTCTATATGTATGTAAGTTTGTGAAGATTCTTGTAAGTCTAAGTGGGCATCGGATGCTAATGCGTATTCGTGATTGCGTATGTGCGTCTGTCTAGTGGGAGTTTTCTCTCTCTCTCTCTCTCTCTGTATATATATATATATATATATATATATATATATATATAGAGAGAGAGAGAGAGAGAGGGAGAGAAAGAGATATGCTTACGGCGATATCACGTTGAAAGCCCGGTTCCCGTACATAGACTAGTGACCGCTTGGAAATACCAAGTGCTGTAAGCTTGGATGTGCGGGTGGTGTAATTGATATTGCTTGGAACTGTTAATCGGAGAGCCGAGTTCCAGTTCCGGTTGGGTTAGTTATATTGACTTATACACAAGTGTCCTTGACATAGGGATGAATCCACCTCTTCTCCTGACCTAGCTATGAACCAATTAGTAAGACTTGTATCACTAAAACTATTATTATCTCTGCCCCCCACCACCACCACCACAAATAAAAGATTTGCGTGCAAAATGTTTACATTGTGGTATTAAATATCCTAATGAGGGTAATATGGCGCTAAATGAGTATATGTGTTCCTACAAACGTCTTGTTTTAGATACTAAGCACTATTCTTCCCAGCGAAAAATATAGCAAAATTTAGGCAATATATATTTAGGGAGTTGAAATTGATTCCAGCAAACGAACACAGGAAGTAACCGAAAACAGATACATAAACACACAAAAAACGAAATCCTTGAAGACGAGTGGGGCAACATTCGAAAGTACTCGGACAAAAAAAAACTGCACAGAACTTGTCGATATATATATATATATATACGAACATATATACACGCCCACTCATATATACTTGTGTATATATATATATATATATATATATATATATATATATAATTTAAAGAAAAACAGACCAGTTTGAGGTTCCATTGTAATAATTTATTTCACCAGAGGATTTTATTTTTCTCTAGATCTTCAGACTTCACTTTCAAAAGGTGAAACGAAAAATTACCTTAAAGTGGCCTGTTTTTCTTCGCTCTGACTTAACATTGAGCTCTCAGGATTTCAACCTCCTTTGGATTATCCATACAGAATACCAAGATTTTCGTTACTTAAATATATATATATATATATATATATATATATATATATATATATATATATACAGGGTGACCAAAAAAATGGGAAATTTTTAACAATCCAATAAAACCAAGAGTGATGGAAAAAAAAAATTTTATTCTTAGTAATTGAAACCTTAAAACATGCCATTTAAGAAACAATGATGGAATTTTCATTTTTTAAAAATGACGTCCTGTAGATGGCGCCCTCCTGTACGAATGCATTCTTGAAATCTGCTGTTGAGATTCCTCATTGACTGCTGCAACATCTCAGCTGGGATACTGTGAATTTCATCTTGAATTTTAAATGGCGAAATGTTTACTTGCTCAAGGTCACTGTCTAGCAGTGTTGCCACTTGCTAATGTCTGGCAATACGCACTTCGAAAATTCACGTTTTTTTTTTGGTCACCACCATATATATATATATATATATATATATATATATATATATATATATATATAAAAATTTTACAGCGTTTTCCACATATACTTATATACATATATTATATACATATTTCTATGTAAACACATATACATGTATACCTGCCCCCTCATGCAGGGTGCGATGGATAAATTGTCGTCTAAATGACGCAAAAATGAAAATAATATTGACGTCTCATTTTCAACAGATATTTTTATCAAAATTACACAAAAATATCTTGAAATACTAAAGACTAAATATATGGCTTCAACCACGACCTGCAGACAACTTCGGATTCCTCTGCAACGTTCCTGGGTGCTCTCCTTGTTTAAATGGGTAAATGCTGCCATAATTATTGCCCCCCGGTTCATCTTTGGTGCAACAAGGATCTCTCGCTCAACTGCACACCACACATAATAATCAAGAGGGTTTCAGTCTGAGGAGTTAGTTGACCATATGTAAGGGGTGATTTAGTTGCAGAAATTGTCTGACAGCCATGACTGGGTTCTCCTGCTTGTGTGGCACTGGTGCAGAGTTCTGTTGCCAGACATAGGGTCTCCCAGCAGCCACCCTCTTGACCCGAGGCAGCACTATCCCCTCAAGATACTTGATGGAGGTCTCCGTGTTGAATCTGAGGACAAATTCCGGAGTTCTTTTCTTATCAAAACTTATCAGTTTTCCGAGTTACCGTACCTTCGTAATCACCAATAGACTCATCCAACTCATTCCGAATTCTCTGCACTGTCCTCAGATTCATACCCAAGCACTCTGAAATGTTCCTATTGGAGCTTCCGGCACGAATGCCAAGCAGTATAGTATGCTGTTTCCAAATTTCTGACGGAATGAATTGCGTCATGGCCCTCTTTTTTCTCCCAGACGATGCCCAACTGACCCTACTATGCTGTGCAGGCGACAAAATCAAAAACAATCAACACGCATGCGCGAAATTAAAAAAAATAAAATGACAATTTTACCCATCGCATTCTGTATATATACAACCGAACATGTGTTTGAAAATGGATGGCAGAAGAGAGAGTAAAAACGATAGTAAAACGATCGACTAAGTGCTATGAAGGATAGGAAGCTGTAGAGAGCTATGTTCGCCCACGTCTTGAGAGTAATATAACATAACGTAGCAGCACATAGTAATGGAATCTGTTGTTAGTTTTCACTGATTCTATCGTGATCTTGAAGTATTCAATAAGTTCATTCTCATATAAAATCCCAAGTAAATAATCAGTAGCCAAGTGTAATTAGTCTTCAGGAGCCCTGATATCGTAGTCTTGTACCAGACTAAGAACAGCTAAGTAGATTACATTTTTTTAGTGGTGCCAGGTTGATGAACGTTTTTTTTTTCTTAATACACCAGATGTGAAAGAAAAATTCAGATTTCAAATCTACCCACGTGGACAGCTAGAATCACACATCTGCGCTACCTGTGTGTTTAAAAAAATTGTACCTCTTGTTAGTGAGGTTTGTTAACAAACAAATTTCGTGCTCGATTGTGTAGGAAAATTTATCAGTATTTACGATCAAGATACTATCGTATATTTTGTCAGTATAGACATTTTATTTGCCTTTGGTTAAAAAAAAAACTGAACACCTTCCATTGAGTAAAGCACGGACAATGAGAGAGAATAAAAAATAATTCGGCTGTAAATATTTATTATACAAATAAGCCACGAGGTGGGAGAAAATTGAAGAAGGGAGAAAAAGCTGAATTTCAGTTGTCTTTAACGGTAACTTAGCTAGCCTCATAGACGTGGGCGATCAACGCTCTCCACAGCTTCGTTGCACTTATCAGTCGGTAAATTTCACTTGGCTACGGATTATCACTGACCCGCTTGAATATTATTGCTTTTACCAACATATCACAATTATTTAACAGAAAACATTGATACACGGGACACCATACCACATTTGCTCAATAAAATCATAATATTCCCATATATACATTGTTTTTTTTTTTTGGGGGGGGGTCATTTTAATAAGTATGTTTAAAATCTCCCGAATGTGTATTTACAATATACATACATATATATATATATATATATATATATATATATATATATATATATATATATATATATATATAAAAAAAATATATAAAAAATAGGAAAGAACTATTATTATATTATTATTAGGTAAATAATCCAAAGTTCTTTAGTATTTTTGTTTTTATTTAAAAAAAAAATAGAGCTCGATACAAAAGTAAAGTATAAATATAATTATTGGAATCATATTTTTAAATAAATAATTACATATATATATATATATATATATATATACAGAACTAAACTAAACAATTGCTAAAGTAAAGTGAGTCGCACGAACCACTGCTTTGTGAAACCGACTCCCAAGATGATGCTTCCCTGATCACTTCAATCTTAACCTGTTCAAATCAAGGGTTAACCGTTATCTTCCCTACATATCCAGATAAACTGTGCCTCTTAAATCTGTAAACCTCTACCCGGAGTGGCTGATGGGCCTTATACAGTATGAAAATCATTGTAAAAAAATGTATATATATATATATATAACTTGAGAGTTAGTGGTATATTTCAGAGTGCCCACGTCACAACCGAACGTGACACAAGGTCAGTGGGTTTAAATGGCGTCACCGTCACTGCTCAAGCCCCCTCGGTACTTACCTTGGGGGGGGGGGAATAAAAATGGCCTCCTGAAAAATTTGGCAGGCAGGATATGACCATTAAATTAATGGCATTATTAAATTAATCACATGGTGTTCATTGTTCAGTGATATACCGCTGAGCCAACCTAAGTCTTTGAAAAGTTTAAATTGCAAGAAACTAACTTAATAATAGGACTGGTTTTGAACTTTTGATATTCGTTCTTTTCTCTTCTTATTTCATTCTTTTCTTTCTAATCATGCATCAATAATTGAAATCGAAACATTTTTTTTTTACTTACCATTTGATGGAATTGCACATGTTTGAAACTGAGCTGATAAAAATACAACCAAGGACAAAACAGGCGAAAGTGAATCCATTTTAAGTCTACGTTAGAAAGGTGTTTGGATGCGGTTCTGGGGTAGTGAGAATGAAACACGTCCCTCTGGAGAGACAGTTTTAAAGGGAAGAAAAAGTTGCGTGTGTTTACCTATTAGTACTACTACTACTTATCTACGTATATACAACCGACTGATTATTCCTACGAGCATTGCTAATTGTGTGTTAGTGGAGAGAAGTTTCTTTTGTAAGACCGGAGCGTGTGCGTAGTCTCACTCTCTTTCTTTCTTCCCTTGTTACTCTTTCAGACTGGGTAAATATTGCTAGCAGTCGTTGCCAATAGGGTAATTATTTTTTTCTCTTGCTGAAGTATCGAGAATAGTTTTCCAGTAGCAGTAGTAGTAATAGTAACTGGATTTGTAATGGGTACTTTCTGATCGTGAAGATGAGCATACCGCAAAAGAGAGGGCAGTAGACATATGAACCTGGTTAATTAGTGTAATTTCCTTCAGTAGAATCAACCAGGAGGTTAAATGCTTAAAGGACAAAGGTCAGTAGAAAGAGATACTTCTTTAAAAGAATAAAAAAAAAAGTAAATATCTTTTACTCGGATTAAAAATCCACGGGGCTAGCAAAAAAAAAAAAAAAAAAAACGTAAAAAAAATATACCCAGGTAGATATTCCGTTAGTAACGCTTTCATTAATGTCTTCTTGATCACTGTTAATTCCCTTTTGTCATGATTTTCAATGCATTCCTATAATAAAATTCATTACCAATATATTTACTTTTATTTACATTTTTTTTTCTTTTCAGAACATTTAACGATCATGGCACTTCACAACTATCTATCTCCTGTGACTTTTAACAATTTTCTCCTTTTGCTAAGGTAAATGCCACCAGACCCCGTCCCGCCATCAACTGACAATCTCTTCCTGACCACTGACAATACCCATCTAACCACTGACAATCTCTTCATGAGCACTGAAAATCTCTTCCTGGCCACATACAATCTCTTCATGAGCACTGAAAATCTCTGTCTGGCCACTGACAATCCCTATCTGACCACTGACAATCTCTTCCTGTGCACTGAAACTCTCTTCCTGACCACTGACAATCCCTTCCTGGCCACCGACAATCTCTTCCTGGCCACTGACAATCCCTATCTGGCCACTGACAATCCCTATATGACCACTGACAATCTTTTCATAAGCTCTAAAATTCTCTTTCTGACCACTGACAACCCCTTCCTGGCTACTGACAATCTCTTCCTGACCACTGACAATCCCTTCCTGACCACTGACAATCCCTTCCTGACGACTGACAATCCCTATCTGACCACTGACAGTTCCTTCCTGGTCACTGACAATCTCTTCCTTACTACTCAAGATTTTCAATGCATTTACATCCGTTAACATCTGTCTATATTTCTGATATGAGATATTGTAACTATTCATACTATTTAGATTGTTCCGACTGTTGTCCTCATCTTTATTGTCATATTCACGAATAAAGGGTTTCAGTTCGAAATTCCATCGTATTGACAGCTGAAGAAGGCCAGAGTGTACAACAGTCGAAACGTCGTGAATAGGACAACAAACATGAAGACAACAGTCCAAACAATCTGTAAACAGTGTAAGTAGTTAAAATTCATTAGTAATATATTGACATGTTTTCTCCTTCTATATGCCACGTCTCTTCAGGACATCGGCGATCATGGCTCTTCACAACTTCCTATCTTGTGTGGCTCTTAGCAGTTATTCTCTCATTGATAATGTTCCCGCCCCGTCCCCAATTCCGCTATTCATACATGCGGATCAGTTAGGTGGATCGCTGCCATCCACAAGCTCTCTTGCCCTCATTATGCCTCGAGAGGATTAAGTTTGCCAAGCCCTCCTTCCTTTATCTATGCCCGATAAATTTCAGCTGTTTTTTCCTGATATTAAATATAAGCGTTTTTCTGCTGCTATTTTCGTGAACATTTCATCGTTGCTTACACACTTCGTCCATAGAATTCTCAGTATCCTTCTGTAGAACCACGTTTCTGCTGGCTTCAGTGGCTCGTTGTCTACTCCTATCAGACTTGCCCTCAATATGCTTCGTGGGGGGTTAAGTTTTCTAGGCCCCCCGTGTTTCATCTCTTTTTTCTTTATCCTCACTATAAGTGTTTTTTCTGTCGCCATTTTTAAAAACTTCCTTGTTACTTACTCAATCCTTTCATGGAATACTCAATATCCTTCTGTAGAAACACACCAGTTGTCTTTTGTTTTTTCCTCGACCTTGAGGAGATTGTCCAACATTCATTCCCATATAAGAGAATGGGTAACACATAGCAATCAAGCACTCTTTTCTTTGTTTCTAACAAAAGGCTTTCCGTTTCTAAGCTTACCTGCTTAAAGAAATTAAATGCACTGTCGAAAACATTGCAACATACTGAGTGTTTCAATTTAATCAAAATTAAACTTTCAATCAACTAATGTTTCATTGGAGATAAGCGGATATCAGTTGATGTGTAAAACGAGATTCACTCTTGACCAAGCAAGAAAAGACTTTGTATTCAGTGTCACTCAGAGAAGTCAAGTGCAGGTTTAACTTGCAAGGTCACGTCGCCGCAGAGTGCAGACTCACTTGAGCAACCGAGAAAACCGAAGAATATACCCAAATAGATCTTCTCGACATTTACAGATACTCCTTTTGTAATGTTTTCATTCATTCCTGACCACTGACAATCCTTTTCTTCCTGATTTTCAATGCATTCCTATAGTAAAATCATTAGCAATGCATTTCCATTATACATATAATAGCCTTATTCTATCAGTAATGCTTGCATTAATTCCTGACCACTGACAATCCCTTTCTTCCTGATTTTCAATGCATTCTTATAGTAAAATCATTAGCAATGCATTTCCATTATACATATAATAGCCTTATTCTATCAGTAATGCTTGCATTAATTCCTGACCACTGACAATCCCTTTCTTTATGATTTTCAATGCATTCTTATAGTAAAATCATTAGCAATGCATTTACATCTCTATCTATAAAAGGCAGGATGTGTGTGTGTGTGTGTGTGTGTGTGTGTGTGTGTGTGTGTGTGTGTGTGTGTGTGTGTGTGTGTGTGTGTGTAACGAATGCACGGCCTCAATTTTCGACGGATTTGCACCAAAATTTACATGCTCCAAGTTAGCGGCAAGGCCAAGACCGACTTTGCATTTCCCAACTCCCATCGATAGTGGAAATAATCGATTTTTTCATGCTTCTACGCCAGTTTTCATGTAGTTTGCGGCCATTTTCTACTGGCCAGAGTGAGATCCTATAGCTGGCTGCCACGAATAAGCAGGAAGATTCTATTGGTCAGCGTGAGATTCAACAGCTGACTGACACGAATGTTAACTAGCATGCTAGCATGCAAAAAAAAAATCGATAGCTGCATTCGTCACAAGTAGGAAAAATTTAAATCTGCATGGCACTTTACTCCAATTGGCTCATTCGCTTCCTTAAACTCAACGTTGATTCTGATTCCGCAGAACTGGGTTGGGTGTGAAAAAGTATTTGTTGTTAACATTCTTTTTTTATTCGGTTTTTCCAGTTACGAGTTCTTTTTTAAAGCTGATCGTTTTGTGTTCATTTTGTTTAGTTCTTTTTTCGTAACAGATTTAATGTTTAGTATAGAGCTTAGAAAAAATTCGCAGTTTGAGATAGGCAAGAAGTAAGACATGTAGCAACATCAGCACGGCAAAGGGCACTCCTTTAAAGGCAAGGAAGGGCAAAAATATTTTAAGTCAAGTGATAGCGATTGCTGTATGAGTCGTACGCTTTTTGAATCAAGCACGGGCCATGCTGCTAGTTATATATATATATATATATATATATATATATATATATATATATATATATATATATATATAATAGCCCTATTCTCAAAGTAATTCTTGCATTCATTCCTGACCACTGACAATCCCTTTCTTTCAGTTTTTTTTTATGTTCTTATAGCAAAATATTTAAGAATGCATTTACATTATGCATATAGTTGTGCTATTCACTCGGTAATGCTTGCTTTAATTCAATTAGTTCTTGATTTTCTGTGTATTTCTATAGTAAAACTATTAGCAATGATTTTACATTGTCTTATAACTTAAGCATTTGTTTAAGTAATGCTAGTTCGCTCATAAACCCGTTGGGTTCCTTTTAAAAGTAGTTCATGATACAAAATTATGAGGTAACAATATTATCAATTTTATTATTAATTACACATATGTTAATTTTTATTTGAAATACAAGTTATTGTAATAATATTATTACATTATACAATATTACTTGGATCAAACACAATAAGAAATTAATAGATGGAAAGGTTTACGTTTTATTTAAAATGGAATAGCAAACTGATATCATACTTTAAAGTCATTTCCAGTCAAGTTAATAGTAGCTCTGGGGTTTCAATTTATACCAATTTTAGTATTTACTATGTTATAATTTTCAAAGATGAAGATTATTCACAGTTGATATTATTGAGTGTTGGTTTTTTGATTAACCTTGCTTTCATTATTTTTAGCTTTTTTGTACAAATGGATGACTAGTATTAATATCAAATTCAGCTGAACATAAAGTAGAGTATTTATTTTATATTGTTACTTCGTAGTAAACTGATCCCACCCCCAGATTTACTGTCTACTATATAGTTGGTAAACTCACTTGAAAGTGTCCCATATGAAATCTTCCTGATGAGGACAAAATCTGCCGTTAGTTTTGACATCTAGCGTAAACCCGTTCGTCTATCATTTATAGGACGACAGTGAATGTTGTATTCATTGGGGGAAATAATTATTTCTACAACTCCATCAAAACCAATTAAACATGACTATTCTCTTTTCAGATCCTTGTCCGATATATGGACCTTACGTTCTCGTCCTCCCATGTCCGTTGAGACAATAACCAACTCTCCACAGGAGTAGCCGTTCATATATCCATCCGTCCAACGGTCCCTACAACAAACGCACACATCAGGCTCACAGATGCTCACTCGGGTTGACCACTGACAAAAGGGTTAATCACGAACCCCTACCTCACGCTAAAGTACATTCCTCAACCGAGCTACTTCATCCGGTCCGAAACCAGACGACACACCAACTCCGGCAGAAATCTACGTAATGGTATTGTGCCAGAATCTTAAACAAGCAAATAAATTCCTAGTTTTTAAGTTAAGCCGAAAATCAAAAGAAAATTGTTACAGTGAGAAAATGAACGTGACAACTCGACTCACAGACGAATGTGTTTGGATTGAAATTACATCGCAGCATAGGGATTATGCAGCAATCCAGAAAATAGTTTATTACTTGAAAAGAATTTTAACTAATGAGCACTTTGACCAATCAAATCTCGGCATGACAAAATACTTCATAATCAGTCATTTTTTTTACTGCCTCTATGAACCACTTTGCCACTGTAAAAATGATGACATATTTTATAATCACTAGTTAATTCTATCGAAAACCGTGCAGCTATACAACTTCGCCAGGCTTTTACTCATCGCCAATGCCTGCCTAAACTCCAACGAAGTTTTCATTAATATCACCACCTCATGCTGAACTATGAATGAGCATCGTCTATGACAAACGGATTATCTATACGGAAACTCTTACTGATACTGAAAACAGTAGCTTTACCGACCTCGGAATGAACATTCACTAACATCCTATTGTGCTGACGGATTAAGCAAAACTCCAGTAACACGGAACTGCATTGACCTTACCGATATACAAAGGAACTCTCACTAACATCATCTGTGCTAACTTAATTATCTATGCAGAAACTCAAGTTAACATTGACCACACTGACTGTCCCGACTTACAAAGAGAACTCTCATTAACATAATCCGCACCGTACCAACTAGATTATGCGGCACTCACACTAATACCAATTTGCCGACCTACGAGTGAACACTTACTAACATTGATACATTCATACTTATCGCATCTTAAAAGGAGAATAAACATATTCATTCGTTGTTACTTAAATAACATCCTGACTTCTGATATCGACTGGGGAAGGCGCCATTCTTTCGATTCAATACAAATACAACCCGGCCAAAAATTTGTTTTATAAGTCCAGACTTCGAATATTACTGCTACATCTGGTCTGGTGCTCTTGCTATACATTTAGAGATTCTTGAGAAAATCAAAAGAAGAATCCACAAGGTTACTGGTCCTGACCTGGCATCTCGGCTTCAGTCAGTTTCCCACGGCCGTAATGTCGATTCCTGTGCCTTTTCTATAAATACAATTGTTCTGATGAACTTTGATCTCTGTTATGTAGACTCTATGAATTTAAGCGCAGTACTAGATTGGCAACAAGTCCTCATCATTTCACCGTTGAACTGGCTAGATGCAACCGTAAGTTCTATGCTAACAGTTTCTTTTCTCGCACATGCCGCCTGTGGAACTCTCTTCCGGCTTCTTGCTTTTCAGCCAACTTTAATCTTCAAATATTTAAATACAATGTCAATTGTTAACTTCTGTCTTCTTAATTCCTGTTCTTTTATTGTTCTCTCCCCTTAATAGCGTTTTTTTCTCATATTCTCTAACAATCAGTAACTCCTTGTGTCTTAGTGGCTTTATTGCCTGACTTGAAAGGTTGAAAAATTCGTTATTAAAAAAATTTTGTCATTGTTATTATTTTATTATTAGTAAGTAGTATTAGTAGCTTTTTATTATTAGTAGTAGTATTATTATTATTATTATTATTATTATTAGTTATTAGTAGTAGTAGTATTTAGTATTATTATTTATTATTATTATTAGTAGTAGTAGTAGTAGTAGTAGTAGTAGTAGATTTCTTGCTTTCTGTTTAATACAGTTCCTTACCAGTTGGTTGATTTTTGTTTAGCGGCATATCAACCTCTACGGGTTAATAAGGTCGAAATCTAAATGTTTTTAATGCAATCCGACGCCTTTAACTACAGATATTTTATACAAAATTTTATACTATGATGGCAAACGCATGCCTTTTAGATATATATCTAAAGTATATACTTTGTAGGGGATAAAATGCATTGTTGGCTTTTTTTTAAAATGTATTGCTATTAAAAATTTTATTATAAAAATGTATTTTTAGACATTTTTCATGCTGTATTTGCCATTTTTCTATAAAAATGAATTGCTCGTGATTTTTCTTTGTTCAGCAGCATATCAACTCCTTATGGGTCATTTAGTGCCGAAATTTAATTTTCTTGGGCGCTTTGATTTGATTTGTTTGTTTAGCGGCATATCAACTTCTTATGGGTCATTTAATGCCAAAATTTAATTTGGAGGAAAGCTTTAGTAATTTTCTTTACAAAAATGTATTGTTGGTAATTTTTTTTTTTTTTCAAAAATGTATTACCGTTAATTTTTTACTATGAAAATGTATTGCTGGTATTTTCACTATAAAAATATATTTTTATACTTTCATAGTGTTTTGACCCCAGTTTGGTAGTTAACAATTTGGCCATGACTTGAATCTCACCCCCCACTACTAACAGATGCTACCACACCGGATCAGGGTGGGCCTGGGAACAACCGCCATTAAGTGGTCTTTCCATGCGCTCCAATCACCCGATCAGAGGTCTTGTTGCCGGATATTGTCTCTTACTGAAATGGTTAAGCAGCAAATATATGCATTCTGTTTGCTCAGAGTCGGATGTTCAGTGATATTTAACATAATGTTTATATTTTCTTTGAATTGTTAATATTCTCCTGAATAAATAAGCCGTTCTGCACAGTGCAACTTTTTAAAATCTCTGGCACACTGGGGTTTGTCAATGTTTTTGTTTACACTTTTTTTTATCGTACCCAGTGTTCCAGTTACAACAGAGGTTTTAAAGTGCCAGGATGTTTTATTTATTTTCAAGATCCTTATATTTTCCTTATTTGGTCGTATTTATTCTACTGCCATATCTACGAGAAAAAACCATTTTTGTAGTTTTTTAACTGAAATGCCTGTCCTGTTAGCTTTGATACTTCTGCAAGTATGAATGGTAAAATCCACATAGTAGCAACATGACTGGTTCCGGATGATGCTTTTCAGCGTGTGATAATGGTTGTGGTGGTGATGATGATGATGATGGTGGTGGTTGATGATGATGATGATGATGGTAGTGGTGGTTATCGTGGGGGGGTAGTTGTTGGTAATGATGATGATGATTGTGTAACAATGATCATGGTGGTGGAGTGGTGGTGACATGATGATGGTGGTGATGATGGTGGTTATGATGACGATGGGATGGTGGTGATGGAGATGATGATGATGATGATGATGATGATGGTTATGATGAAAATGGTGGTGGTGCTGCTGCTTGTGGTGATGATGATGATGATGATGGTGGTGGTGGTGATGATGATATGGTGGTTGTGATGATGATGGTGATGGTGGTGGTGTGATGGTGATGGTGCTGCTGCTGATGCTGCTGCTGCTGCTGCTGATGATGATGATGATGATGACGATGATGATGATGATGATGATGATGATGATTCTCCTTTCGTATTTCCTTTCCTTTCATGTTCTCTTTCTTTAAACATAGTTTTCGGTGTTGAATATCAGAAACAGATTCTGCCTTAATTACTTATGTAGTCATAAAATTACTTGATGGAGTTTTTTAAAGAAAATCGCAACTGCTGGGAAAGCTTCAAAACCGGAAAGTCGAGGTTAATGATTTTTTTTTTTTGGTGGGGGGGGTCTAGGTTGTATCGAATAAATCATATCAGTCAGATGTTTTATATCATATGAGGTGAGATCACGCAGCGAAGCGGATCGGAGATGTTTCCTGTCTTGGCCATTGCATTTGTAAATAGTAAACTGCGTCAGGACAATTTTGAGATAAAAAAAAAAAAAGAAGTACCATTTCTAACCAAATTCGGAATTAACTTAATATATTGTTCTTCTACACTACTCTCTTAACATGAACAATTCTCCAGTTCGAAATGTTTTCTGTTAAAGTATACACTCGTGTATAAGTCGACATCATGTACATTGACATAATCTTTTAGATTTCCACTGATTCAAAAAAAAAAAAGATGTTTAAATTACAATAGGGATATCAATAGGAAAACCCATTTTCGATTTCTGGCGTTTTACACATTTTCTTTCCGGGTCCCGCCCAGGCCTAAGGTTAGAAATGGTGTCTTGTAAATAAATAAATTACATAGAACAAAAACAATTTTTGTATCTCCTTGAGGCATGGACTTCCAGGAATCCCTTCAATTAGTCTACTGCAATCTTTTCCAACCAGTCCTAGAGCTCCAACTACAACAGGGATTGTTGATGTTCCCATATGCCACATTTTCGAGATTTCTATTTCAAGGTCCTTGTATTTTGACAACTTTTTGAATATCTTCAATGATACATTGCAGTCAGCAGAGACTGCCATATCAATAAGGAGGCACCGTTTTTGTTTGTGGTCTTTAATAACAATATCTGTCCGGTTGGCCTTGATTGTTCTGTCAGTGTGTATTGTGTAATCCCATAGAATTGTAACAGGTCCCATCTCCGTAACCGGGTCTGGGTGGTGTTCATACCAGTTTCTTTCAGTTTTCTTCCCGTAGAAGTTGCAGATTTTCCAGTGCAGATATTGGCCCTCTCTGTCATGTCGGGTTTTATATTTAGTGGGTGCCAACACCGTACAACCTGATACAAGATGATCAATCGTTTCTGGATATTTATCACAGAATCTGCATTTTGGGCTGACACAATATTTTAGTATATGTGCTTGATAATTCCTAGTTAGCAAGTTGGTCCTGCTTTCAACCTTCAGCAACCCACACTACGTAGCCACTGATGGGTACGGGTTTTGTCTACGTCAGCTTGTTTGGTACGGGCAGAGTATTGGCCATGAAGCGGTTTATCTTGCCATCGCTTCTGTAACTGGTCGGTTGCATTCGTCTTAGCTATCTTTTTCTTGGTATTTTGCAGTTTCAGCCGGTGTATTGTGTTGTAGTTGCATCTCTACGCCCATTTGGAACTCCATTTTGAATTTGTTGTCTTCCTTCATTACGGAGTAGAGACGCTTACTACTTTCATGTTCCTTGACGCATACCATCATCCAGTCTTCTGTAGTTTCCAAATATCTTTGGAGGCCAATTGTTGTAGTTTTGTAGGACAGTTCTAGTTGAACTAATCCTCTGCCTCCTTCGGATCTGGGCACATACAGACGGTCGACATCAGCTTTGGGATGATGCATGCGATAGCAAGTGAGTAGCTTTCTCGTTTTGGCATCCATTCGCTTAATTTCAGCTATGGTCCAGTTAAGGACATTAAAGCTGTATTGCACCACAGGGACAGCCAATGTGTTTATGGCTGATATCCTGTTTTTTGAGTTCAGCTCAGTATTTAGTACCAGACGTACACGCCTGTAGTATTCTTTTCTTATTTTTTCCTTCATTTGGGGGTATTGTATGCCATCTCCTTCTTCGGTACTTAATTCCATAGGTACTTATAAAATCTTTATTATGTTCCAGTTCCCTTTCTTGAAATTATTTTATTACAAAATCATAAATAATTATCTATTATTATTATTATTTTTTTATTTTCTTTGGGTGTTTCTTTTCCGGGTTCTACCTTTGGCATCATGAAAGTTATTATTATTATTATTATTATTTACTAAAAAAATAACATTTTCAAAATTGATCTTCTGACCTAAAAATTTTCGAATAGGTTATCCACTCATCCGGAAGCAATATAATTCGTATTCAATTTTTGATACACAGCACTTACAAAGGTTGCTTGCCTTAAAAACGTTATTCCTCAGGAATACATTGGTCGACTGTTTTTATTTATTTTGCTTAACCATATATACAGTGTTCCCCAAAATGACATCACTTAAAATATGAATATCTGGATAACTTACATGTCCCAGACAAGCAAAATTAAATAGGCTTCATGTTGAACAATAAAATATTTATTTATCAAAATTCGAACAAGATATTCAAAGAGATGTAGATTTTATAACCAACAAAAAAAACTAAGATCACCGACATTTTACTTAGATAAAGCCCTTCGTAATGAGTGAGCTGTACTTGCGAGTACAATTTTCTGTATTTCTTTAAGGCATGGGCTACCAGGAATCACTTCAATGAGTCTATCGAAACCTTTTCCACTCAATAATGAGACTCAAACTACAACTAGAATAGTTGATGTCCTCACGTGTCACATTTTTTAGATTTCCACTTCAAGATCCTTGTACTTTCATAGTTTCTTAAAGATCTTCAAAGGACAAGCGAAACTAAACAAGATTTATTTATCAAATTTCAAACAAGATATTCAAAGGGGCGTAGATTTTATAACCGATTTCACAAAGCTTCACAAATGTTCAATATGCGAACCACGTGGGACATGGCACACATCAAGTTTATAGTCCAGCTCCTGCTAAACACGTTGTAGCATGTATTGCGTAACATTGTCCAGCGCCTCAGTGATTCTCTGCTTAAGTTCCTCTAGGAACGTAAGCAGAGAATACTGAACTGCTACGTGATATCTGTTCTCCTTTACGGTATCGAATGTTAGACAATCTCCTCAAGGTTGAAGAAGAGACTCGAGGCAACAATGGTGTGGTTCTACAGAAGGATGCTAAGGATACCATGGACTGAACATGTTAGCAACGATGAGGTTTTTGAGAGGATGCAAACAAAGAGGAAACTTATACTTAACATAAGGAAGAGGTAGCTGAAATTTCTGGAACACGTGATGAGAAAGGAGGGCTTGGAAAATCTGATACTCACAGGGCAGATAGAGGGAGATAAGGACAAGGGAAAAGCAACGCGTGATATACTTAGCGGGTTTAAGCAAGTGGTTGGCAGAATAGGGTTCTGTGAGAAATAGTAAAAAGACGAACTTATTGAGAGCTACAAGGGACAGGTGGAGAGCTATGATTGCCTACGTCCTGAAGGGACACGGCGCATAAAAAAAAGAAGAATTGTAGGAAGAGGGGAGATATAGATCTGTCTTTTCACATAGCCTCATAGAGAAAAAAAATATCACAAGTTGCTAAGTCAGGTGAATGTGTTGGCCATTTCAACAGTACATTGTCATTATCACTGGCACGCCCGATCTATCTTCTTGGTAGATTCTTACTGAGATAAGTCCGCACTGTCAACTTGGTTTTTAGACATTTTGTTAAAATTTGAGATCATTTGAGCGAGAATTGGTTAGTTTATTAGACTACAAAACGGTGTCAATTTTTTGAAAACCTTGTATAATGCGACCCCTGATTTTTTGTGAAAAATCTGTTTATATGTGTGCGTGTGTGCGTGCGTGTGTGTGAAATGTGTATGTATATAAATATATCGGTGATTTTATGGAAATGATAGGAAAAATTATTGTCGGGATCCCACTCATACTTGCATAATTTTTCCTGCCACTTCCATAAAATCACCGACATACGCAATCGTATATAAATCCAAAATTTAAAAATTGATCAATTTGTCTGACGATCGCGAATAGCGTGAAACCCAGGGTCACAAACTCACATCAATCCAACTAAATATATATATATATATATATATATATATATATATATATAGTTGGATTGATATACATATATATATATATATATATTTATATATATATATATATATATATATATATATATATATATATATATATATATATATAGAGAGAGAGAGAGAGAGAGAGAGAGAGAGAGATAGATAGATAGATAGATAGATAGATAGATTGTGTGTAATGCGACCCCAGATTCTGAACAATGCTAGTAGGCCAACCGTACTAAAATATTGCAGTACTGGGCATCATCCTGGACAGATTTTTTAGCAAATGAATAGTCCTGATTCTTTTTTGAAAAAATGGTAAGAAAAACCACTTACCGTAAAATATCTGTTACCAACTTTTAGAAACTGTACTTTTTTTTTCATTCATGCCTGACTACAAATTATTTTCTTTCTTGTAAATAATTTATTCTTGTATATAGTTAATAAATGTTTAATAAAAGAACTATTTCCTTTTTGGTATTGTAAATAATTTATTCTTTAGCATGGATTGTAATACATAGTGGTATATGCTTTTATAATTCTCCTTAATTTTGTTGATTTCTGTTGATAATATTACTGTATGTCGTAAATAAAGCCACTAGAATTAAAATTCATTTAGTATTTCATCCAGTGCAATCAATCATTTACTGTATATTGCAATGCATCTTGTCAAAATATTTAAGATATAGGAGTAGAAAGGTATGCCTCTCGTCCGGTTCACACACCTCCCCGCTCTTTTGAAAAGGAGTAGAGGTTTCTCTTTTGTTTCCTGTTTATGGTTCGGTTTCCGGTTCCTTCTAAAGTCTACTTCAATTCTATACTCCTAACGTCTTCACTCGAACGCTGAAATTTTATTCACTAATTAAATCTTCAAGTCTACAGTTAACAATTTCACTGTTGCATTATTATTGCATTGTTACCTTTCAGTGCAAGCCTGTTTGGAATTGGCTGGGAGATTAACACTTTCAATGCGGCATTGTTGCCTAGTTATGCTGGCCCATTTGGAATAGGCTTGGAGTTTAACACTCATTTCTGCATTGTTAAAGCATTGTTGCCTGGCTGTGTTGGCCTGTTCAAAATAAGCTGGGAGATAAACACTCTAACTTCTGCATTGGTAAAGTATTGTTGCCTGGCTGTGCTGGTCAATTTGAAATAGGCTGGGAGATTAACACTTTCACGGCTGCATTGTCATAGCATGGTTGTCTGGCTGTGCTAGCCAATTTGAAATAGGATGGCAGATTAACACTTTCCCTGTTGCATTCTTAAAGAATTATTGCTTGGCTGTACGGGCTCATCTGGAATAGGCTGGAAGATTAACACTTTCAATTCTTCATTGTTATAGCACTGTGGCCTGCCTGTGCTGGCCCGTTTTGGGAAAAATAAAAAATTGCTATTTATTTGAAATATATGACTATCAAATTCTAGTCCCAACTTCTCATGCCATTTTTATTTGTATCGTATACTCTGCTTTAAAAACAAAGCTAAATCTACCCACCAACACAATACAATAAAAATCGTTTTGTACGCTACCATATATCGACACTGATTTGGAAATATCACTAAACTCTAATGTCTGGACCATTCCGTTTTGATCACGTGGAACGACGGAAAAGACATATCAGAGACGCTACATGGTTAAAGAAAGAAAGAAAGAAAGAAAGAAAGAAATTTTTAACCTCTTCTGCCAATATTTCATAAATAATGAACTATCCCGTTTTTGGTCGCGTGTTGTAAGACGGAAAAGATATATCTGAAACGCGTCTTGCTTTCAGTGAGGAAAAAGAAAGAAAGAAAGAAAGAAAAGAAAGAAGTGTTTAACGTTTCCTGTCAATACCTCGTAAATAATGAACCATTCTGTTTTGATCGCGTGGGAATATGGAATAGACATATCAGAGACGCTACTAGGTTTTAGCGAGAAAAAAGAAAGAAAGAAAAAATGAAAGGAAGAAAGAAGGGAAGATACAATACTTTAACGCCCCCTGCCAATTCCACATAAATAATGAGGCATTCAGTTTGGATAACGTGAATAGACGGGAAAACATATCAGAGACGCTACTTGAACTCAGAGAAAGAAAGAAATGAAAAAAGAAGGTAAAATAGAAGTGTTTAGCGTCTCCTGCCAATACCTAAAAAATAATGAATTATTCCCCCGTGAAAAAAAAACAAAACAAAAAAGATATATCAGAGAAGCTACTCGCTTTCAATGAGCGACTCCTGCCAATACCTCATAAACAATGGATTATTCGGTTTTGATCGCGTGGAAAGATGGAAAAGGCATATCTGTGACGCTACTTGGTTTCAGTGAAAAAGAGAAATAAATAAAGAAAGAGGTGAATACAGAAGTGTTTAACGCCTCCCGCCAGTACTTCATAAATAAGGAACTGCTCAGTTTTGATCGCGTGAGAAAAAAACCCAGAAAAGATATACCAGAGACGTTAGTTGGTTTAAGTAAACTAAAGAAGTGTTTAACTTCTCCTGGCAATACCTCATAAATAATGGACTATTCTGAAATATGAAAATTAAAAAATAGCACTAAGCGCTAATTCATGGACTATTCCGTTTTTGCCGCGTAAAATGTCGGAATTGTCCAGTATTCATTACATTATAGGTGGGACTGATATTACGTAAGACTTAATCAGTTCTCTGCTTCTAAAGAAATTTTCCTATTTCTTAATATGTTGCTTATATTTTGGAAGGCATCTTTCACTATACCAATGCACCTTCGAGTTTCAGTGTCGCACTTTCCGTCTTCTGTTAAAATTCAAATTGTTCTACTTGCTTATTTTGCTTTCTCCAATCTGCAATTTTCTTGTTGAGCTACTCCATTTTGCTAACGACCATACATTCTATCTTTTTTCAATTTACGTTTAGTCCTATTTTCTCGCTTTCATTCACTAGATTCTGTACGAGCTCCTGCAGTTTCCTTTCTCTGCTTGCTATCAAAACTGTGTCATCTGTATATCTTATTGTGGCCGCCAATAATGAATCCTAGTAGGATTTCTAATTCTCTCAGAATCGCGGCATTATATAGATTGAATAAGTCCGGTGTGATGACATATCGTTGTCGTTTATCCTATTTTATATTTACTGAATTCATTTTATATCCATGTGCTGGTGATTTGCTTTCAGTATAGGTTCTGGAATATTCTAATCTGTTTCCCAAGAAAGATTTCTTGTTTCTGCAAAATTATAAAAACATAGGATAATTAAATAACAATTTAAAAAAAAAAATTATAACCTAAATCCGTTTTTATTAAGGATCAATATGAACTTTTTGTTATGGGATCGTAATAATAATAATAATGGACTATTCCATACTTAAATACTGCGCCTCTGGAGTAGGCAAGGAGTCAATCAATAGTTCCACAGTCGATGTCGGATGACCGGCTGAACGGTTGCACTCTCTGCCTTCGGGCGGGGAGGAACCCGAAGGAGGCTACGCCGAAGGGCGGATTCTCTTTCGGGGAGGTAAACCGACCTTGAACCTGTTTATACGGGTTCAATGGGCATATTTTTGAGCCGAGCCCACGGGATCGGATATCCCACGTTAAAAAACCCGGCCTTGTGCCACATGACGACCTCGTGGGGGGTGACTGAATATCGTCAGTCAGTCAGTAGTTCAAGTCGAGTCAAGAGTCGAGTCAGAGGCAGTCCGAAACAGAGTCGCGTTCAGACAATTATTGCAAGACATTGGAATAGTGATACTGGTCGAGACTACATTGTTCTCTCTACTAAACCTGATTGTTCATACTAACACTCCTTCTTCTCTGTATATATTCCTGTTTGTAATATATCTGTGTTATTCCATACCTGTGTTTGAGTTCTTCTTTATTGGTTCTACCTTGGACTATCACCGTGGTACAAGGAACCGGACCATAACAGTTTTTTAAATATTTCACCCTAAGCAAGGCGATAATGCCTCTAAGACGCAAGGAGATGCTGGGAGTGAAAGAGAATAAGACTGTAGCGAAGAGAAAGGACAATAAAGGAACAGGTTTCAGCAAGACAGAAAAATGGCAATTGACGCTACAATTTAGAATGGAAAGCAAGAAAATAGGACTTTCATTTCTGCGGAATTGAGACAGACATTTTTTTTCTTCGATGTACCGTAACCCCTTCGGGAAGAGGGTGATAATGATTCTCCACAATTTCCTACCATTAGTAACGCTAAATAATGTTTGTTTCTTTACTATACCTCTTAGGCTTTCGTTAAATAAATGAGTCCCTCTGCCTCGCATTCATTCAGTATAACATGTGAGTGATAAATTCTCCAAGACCTCTTCTTTATGGTGAGTAGATTTTAACTGTCTCATTCCGATTGAAAGTAGATGTGTTGTTTTTATTCCCAATTAAAACGTCATCACTGCTCAGATGCACCGTCCATGGTATTCTCAGCCTCCTTCTATAGAATCACATATTTGTTGCTTCATCTCTGAGGAAACTGTCCAGCATTCACTGCCATATAAGGACGATTGATATTACATAGCAGGTCAGCACTCTTTTCTTTTAAGTGTCTTTTTCCTTAAAACTTCCTTATTGCTTACATGTTCAGTCCATGGTATTCCCACCCTCCTTCTGTAAAATCATATCTCTGTTGCCTCATTTCTTCTCTTCATCTCTGAGGAAACTGTCCAGCATTTACTGCCATATAAGGACGATTGATATTACATAGTAGGTCACCACTCTTCTCTTTTAAGAGTCTTTTTCCTTAAAATTTCCATATTGCTCACATGATCAGGTCATAGTATTCTCGGCCTCTATCTGTAGAATCACATACCTGTTGCCTCATGTCTTCTCTTCATCTGTGAGGAAATTGTAGGACAATTGATATTACAGCATAATAATTTTAAATGTTTTATGCGGTAATTGGTGACTCATTCATGCTGTGCTCCAAGAATATGGATAAAGTTCAACAGAGTTAAATGTAGAAAGATCTGGTTTTATGGCATAGAACCGGAGTAAAAACGTTGGAGACCTTTGCGTACATTTAGTGAGCAATTTGATTAAATTTAAGACATTAAATTCAATTAAATTATAATTTAAGAAAGTTAGTTTAAAAACATTAAAAGGGCTCAGTGATAGCATATGATTCATACCCTGAAATACTAGATGTTCTGAACGGAATCTTTATTCTTAGAGGAGTTAATCTGTGGTGTCCCCAATATGTCCTGGACTCACCTCAGAGGATTCAAGAATAGACATTGCACTCAATGTCACACCAGATCTCCAAAGAAGCCAGGCGCGTTGACTTGAGAAATGACCTGCTATACCCTGTGGCACACCTGCCCGATATGATAGCACGTGGGATGTGCATTCGTGAGTGAAATCTGTATGATATGTAAATATATAAAAAGCAACCTCAGAGGCCAAAGGAGAGCATCTTACACCCTGATGACCGTGTGCCAGGCTATATCAATCTTAATAAATATCTTAAAGACAGACGTCTTGAAACCTCCAATGGGCAAGGCAGATTTGTAGCCTCCAGGATTGGCCCTCCTCGTTCAGTTTCACTAACAAACAAAACATCCGGATTCGGGGATGGTTTATTCCGTTTCGTCATACAACAGGAAACAAAGACTTGGCAAACATCGAAGAATTAAAAATGCTAAAATTCAGAATATAAACCACACACACACACATATATATATATATATATATATATATATATATATATATATATGTGTGTGTGTGTGTGTGTGTGTGTGTGTGTGTGTGTGTGCCAAAGATTCGTTAAAAATACATGGTGAAAAAATGTCCCAAACTTAATAAAAACAAAGTTTTATCGCCATAATCTTAATATTATTATTAAGAGGATAGACCAATGGAATTTTGGTCAGTAAATTATATTTTTTATCCTTTTTTAAAAACTTAAAAAAAAACATTTTAATTTGGTTTTCTTGCGTCAACGGGTGGTCATAAATTAGTATTGGAAACACAAACTGGAAATTCTTGGCAAAATCAAATAATTGTCGGGTTTTAATGAAACCTTCAGGAATTATTAATACATGATTTAAAATATTTTAGAAATGTTTCTTTTTTTAAAAAATATCTAGTAAAAATGTTTTCATATATAAGTTACTCGCCTCTTATTTAATTTTATGAAATTTCGAGAAATTCCTTTATGTAGCGCTTAATATTAATTATAAGCACAAGTCAATGGAGAATTTAATACATTAACGTTTTTTACAGAAAATCTGCTCTGAATCGTTAAATAAAATATGCAATAAAACTACAACATTCTCTAATTAGAAAAGCTTTTAATTGTTTCTATGAATAAGTTATAGTATGGACACTTTCTTTAAAAATATTTGCGATGAATAAAGAAATTTTACAATTGTTTACATTTTTTAAAAATTTTAATTCGAATGACTTACAAAGTTTTAAAACTTTTAAATTTCTGTATTAATTTGTAGCGGTTAGGTGATATTGTTATTAATTAAAAATTATATTTACTAATCTTAAATAGAGACATTTACTACAATTCAGCGGCCACCAGTATTTTAAAATGAATTTTGAATATTTTTGCGTGTGTACAAACGTGCCGATTTTTGTAAATTTGGACACCCATACACGATATTATCAAAAAAAAAAAAAAAAAAAATAGCAGTAACTGCAGTAAAATTTAAATTTATTGGTTATTTTCTAACATTTCCTCAACAAGCATCTTTATAAGTAAATTGATAAAGCCAAAGTACCTAAAATTCAATTTACTACCGAATCCTAATTTGCTTTTTCATTTTTAAGGACTTCGATGTCATAGCCCAGGTGCACGCGCTTGAGCTACATACATTAAACCGACCTTGTGTGACTTTACATTACCGTGAGGTACGAGTAAATGAAACTATGAAAGACTTTTTAAAAGATAAACAAGGACTGATATCTTCAACACAACCCAATCTGTCAAGGTTTACATGACTGGAAGAGCATTATGCTTTTCATCGACTGTGCAAAGAAAGGTGTAAAATAGAAAAAATAGTTTGCACAATTGTTCTCCTAAATCTTTCTGCTTATCCTGGGATAACAATGATGAGACATGTTTACGTACATGAGTTTAACGATTTTCAATCATTTTATTATCTGGCATTTATACTGGTCAGTGAATTTTGTTTGTTGTTTCCGGACGCTGTTTGCTCGCTTCAAAGAATCCATCTTTCTTTATGTGTTTCCGTTGAGATTAAAATTTCTAGGTTTGTCCTCTTCACCTTTCCAGGAAGTGGTATTCACTTTCTTTCCTCTTGTTTACGCCTAAGAAAAACATTTTTCAGTGCACCTCTTTGGATCCCAGATAAATAAGTGATTTGCTAGATTTCCAAACATCTTCAACCCAACTTTCAAACGGAACACACTACAATCTCGCGGGGGAAAATCTATTCCAGGTTTGTTTTAGATATTTTTTTTTTTTTACATTTATTCTACGATAAAAAATTCCAATAATGTTCATATAATATCTTTATCGGCTTTTATTTTGAGCGGAAAAAAAACTTTGTGAATTACGCATATTACACGAGACTGGGCTAAAAGTGTATGTCAGGGATATACATGCACAAACATGTATATAAACACATACACAGTGGGGGGGGAAAACAAATATTCGTACACATACAAATTTTTAATTTATTGTATTTCCAGCTAATGAATAAACATACTTTTCATATAATTAACTGTACACAGATGCATAATAACTAAATATGCATAGAAAACAGAAAAAATGATTTAATAGAAATAAATCCCATTTATCCATTTTAATGGATGAAAAAAGTATTTGCACAATGCAAATTTCAGATTTTGAAATTTTTAAAGTACTTTAATATTTATTTTTAACCTAAAAATACAAACAGAACATTCTGTAATTGGCAATAGGTAAAGAATTGACAAATTCGCAAAATAAACAGACTGAATGGAAAGAAGGTAAAAATTACAGGAAAATCTCAGACAACCTGAATATTCCATTTACTACCATTATATCATTCTTGTAAGGTATAAAAAAAAACAAAATTGTTGAAAACCAAGGAAGAACATTTGCTCTACGGAAGATTTCTTCAAGATCTTCAAAGATCGCCAAATTAAACAAAATCCAATGGTTAATTGTCAAGAGTTACAGGATGATTTGCTTTCATCAGGAATCTGTGTCACTATACGGACAATAAGCATTGAAATCCATCGGGACAATCACGCTCCCATCGGAAAACTCCACTGCTATTGAAAAGACACAGAGATGCCAGGTTGAAATTCGTTCATGAACATAAGGATAAGGAAAAATCGTTTTGGGAAAACCAGACGAAACCAAAATTGAGTAATTATGTATGGAGGAAAGATGGTGATGCCTTCAGACAAAAGAACACAGTTCCAAGAGAAATTTGGTGGTAGTAGCATCATCGTTTTATTTTTCTGCAAAAGGTGCTGACAAAATATCTAATATATTTTGGAAGCAAAATTTAATGATTTCGGTTGAAAATCCTGAACTTCTTGGCTGGATCTTCTAACAAGGTAATGATCCTAAGCACACTGCAAAATCTACGGAGAAATGGCTTGCTGAAAATAATGCAAATATCCTGAAATGGTCAAATCAGTCCACAGATTTAAACCCAATCAAGAATCTGTGGCGTTATTTGAAAATTCAAATTCAATCGAGAGCTCCAACAAACATCCCGGATCTGAAGACTATATGCAAAGAAGAATGGAACAAAATACCAAGTAAAATTTACAAATCATTAATTGAGAAATACAAGATGTTGGTTTGCTCTAGAAGTGAATAATGGCTATTCTACAAAGTATTAAATGAAGATTATGTATTCTTTTTTGTATTGTATGAATACTTTTTTCACCCATCAAAATGGATAAATGGGATTTATTTCTATTAAATCATATTTTTTCTGTTTTCTTGCATATTTTGTTATTATGCATCTTTGTACAGTTAATTATATGAAAAGTATGTTTATATATTCGTTGGAAATACAATAAATTAAAACTTTGCATGTTTACGAATATTCGTTTCTCCTCACTGTATATTAGTAGACATATAATAGTTCTATTTTATTAGTAATGATAGCAATAATTCTTGACCTGAACCAATGTTTTTTGGAAATTTTTTAATTTCTTCAGTAAAATCATTAGCAATTTACATTATAATTTATAATAGCACTATTCTATCAGTATAACATCCATTAAATCCTGACCACTGATAATCCCATTCCTCCTGATGCATTTCAATATTAAAACCATTAGCAATTATAATAGCCGAGGCACCTTCAAAGATTCGCTGAAAAATGAGTATACATGATGAAAAAATGTCCAAAACGTAATAAAAACAATTATTATGTTATTATGAAGGGGAACGACCAAAGGATTTAAATAGTAATTTTTAATCCTTTTCAGAACCTTCAGAATTTATTTTAGTTTTTTTTTTTTTTTTAGTTTTTTTTTTCATACACCAAACGGATGACTATAAATTATTATAGGAAATTTTAGCGTCTTTTTTTTCGGTGAAAACGCATTGATTTGGAAATTCATCCAAAAATCAAATAATTATCAGATCTTGATGAAACTTTCAGGATTTATTCACAAATGAATGAAATTATTTTAGAAACGTTTCTCTTTTAGAAAATCATGGTAAAATATTTTTTACATGTGTTACCCAGCTCTTGTTTTAATTTTAAGAAATTTCGAGAAGTTTTTTTTTTTTTTTTTTTTTTTTTTTTGCTCTGTTTAATTAGTTATAAGCAGAAATATTTGGAGAATTTAAATCATCAATGTTATTTGTAAAACAAGACCTGCAGTTACTGCTTTGAATCGTAGGATAAAAAATTCAAGAAATCTAAGACATTATTTAATTAGAAAACCTCTTAATTGCTTTTATGAATAAGATATATTATGGACACTGTTTAAGAAAAATCATTTTTTTTTTTCGATGAATTATGAATTTTACAATTGTTTGCATTTTTTAATTATAATTCAAATAATTTATAAAGTTTTAAAACTTTTAATTTTTTCTATGAATTTGCAGCCGTTAGATGATATTGTTATTAAGTAAAAACTATATTTACTAATCATAAATGAAAAAGCTTACTACAATTCAGCTTGCCCCAAGTATTCTATAAAAAAATTAAAATTTATTGTGCGTATTCTTTTGTAAATACGGACGCTTATACATGACACTATCATAAAATAATAGCGGTAACTAGTAAATGTAATATCTAAAAGTACCTAAAATCTAATAAAACATTAAATTACTAAATTCTTAAGATTACTGAATATTTTAAAAATATATATAAAAAAGGTACTCACATTATAGTCAAGTAATTTTACAGATATGTCCCCCTTAGAAAATTGTATAAGTCCATCAAGATAGTTGTGAACATATCATAAAAACACGCACCTTCGTGTTAAAAATGCTTTCTGCGATGTTTTAAACTAAAACGATTATATATATATATATATATATATATATATATATATATATATATATAAGACATTTTATGTTTATACATTCTTTTTTATAGATACAAATATTTAAGTAAATGCTCTGTTTATAATAAACAGTATTAAACAACATTTACCAGCCTGAAAGTCCGAGAAATTTTCATATAAAAAGAATGTATAAACATAAAATGTCTTAAAATAATTGTCGGACTTTTGTCCATTTCGTAACATATATATATATATATATATATATATATATATATATATATATATATATATATATATATATATATATATATATATATATATATATATATATATATATATATCAAATCAGATTAACTAAACTTTAAATCAGCTAATCTTCCTACAAATAGTTTCAGAAAAGTATATTTTATTTTTGAAAGATTTTTAATAAAGAGAATTACGTTGTGCTGTGAAGATTGTAAAAATGGCTAAAATGCTTAAATCAGCCATTCTTAGCTATTTTAGAAAACTCATTCCAATCAATTTAAATTCCTTTTGAAATACAGCAAAGTATTTTGTTTATTGGGATTATTAAATGTAATCTATTAGCTTGAAATTAAAACTGAAATAAAAGCTTCAAGAAAGATTTTTCATTTTTTTAAAAATCATTTTAAACATTATGGTATTGTCTTCCCTTGGAGATACCTAACACCAATTCTGTCAGTAAGGCTTGCTTCTGGTCCTGACCGACACTCACTAACTTCCTGATTTTCAATGCATTCTCCAAGAAAATAATTGGCAACGATTTTACACTGCATACCGTAGACCTGTTTTGTTAGTAACACTTGCATTAATTCCTGACCGCTGACAATCACTTCCTTCTTCATTTTCAACACATTATAATATTAAAAATATCACCAATGCGTTTACATTATACTTAGAATACCACAATTTTATCATAACATTTGTGCAAATTCCTGGCCACTTACAATCCCTCCTTCCTTATTTGCGATGCATTTTTATAGAAAACCATTAGAAATGTAATTATAGCAATTATTTTCTACTGATAATTGCATTGCATTTCCTGATTTTAAAGGCATTCTCTCTCTCTCTCTCTCTCTCTCTATATATATATATATATATATATATATATATATATATATATATATAGATATATATAGATATAGATATATATAGCCATCACTAATGAATATATATTAGCCATAAAATAATTCTCTTATCTCTCAGTAATACTTACATTTATTTCCTGACCACTAACAATTCCTTTCTTCCTGATTTTCAATGCATTCCTATAGTAAAATCATTAGCAATGCATTTACATTATACATATAATAACCCTATTCTATCAGTAATGCTTGCATTCATTCCTGACCACTGACAATCCCTTTCTTCCTGTATTCTTATAGTAAAATCATTATGCATTTACATTATACATATAATAGCCCTATTCTATCACTTGCATTAATTCCTGACCACTGACAATCCCTTTCTTCCTGATTTTCAATGCATTCCCATAGTAAAATCATTAGCAATGCATTTACATTATACATATAATAGCCCTATTCTATCAGTAATGCTTGCATTCATTCCTGACCACTGACAATCCCTTTCTTCCTGATTTTCAATGCATTCTCATAGTAAAATCATTAGCAATGCATTTACATTATACATATAATAGCCCTATTCTATCAGTAATGCTAGCATTCATTCCTGACCACTGACAATCCCTTTCTTCCTGATTTTCAATGCATTCTCATAGTAAAATCATTAGCAATGCATTTACATTATACATATAATAGCCCTATTCTATCAGTAATGCTTGCATTAATTCCTGACCACTAACAATTCCTTTCTTCCTGATTTTCAATGCATTCTTATTGTAAAATCATTAGCAATGCATTTACATTATACATATAATAGCCCTATTCTATCTTTGTATTAATTCCTAATCACTGAAAATACCTTTCGTGTTAGTGTCGTTGTAATTTATTTTCTTAAACAATGGAATTAATAACAACTGGACTAAATAGATAAAAAGTATTAAAGGAAAAATTCCACCTTTCGAAAGAAAATGAATATGAATGCTCTTTTCCAAAAAGGGAATTGCTTCTATAGGTAAATAGAACAGTTATTAGTCTTTTAGCAAGTATTCAAACGACTGCTCCACTAACATTAGTAATTTTATAATACTGAAATTTTACAACGGTCAGTTTTCAATTTCTGCCTGATTATTGGCCCGTCAGAATTGTACCAAACAATCTGTACTAAATGTAAATTATTAGTATAAATTTTAGCTCTGTTATTTTACTTTTAGTCCTCCCGAATTCACGAATCAAATTTTTAATGTTGTTATTAAAGCAATTAAGGAAGGCGCCGTAGTTTTCGTCATTTCATTTATTTTACCAAACAATTTCAATCTCATCCCAAATCATCTTCAGGGGTGAATGGCTAAGACAAAAGGTTAATTGTCTTCCTTAAAGTGTTTAATAACAACATTAAGAAATTGATCCGTGAATTTGAAAGGATTAAAAGAAAAATAAACATAATCGATTATTCAACCACACACACACACACACAAACACACACACACACACACACGCACACACACACGCACATATATATATATATATATATATATATATATTCCAGGGCTGACCAAGCTCTTTAGTGTTATAGAGGACTTTTCAATCTGCTTGTCCGAATCATCTTCAAGAAGCGAGAGCAAGATCTAAAAGGTCAGCCAATCTAACAGTGATCTCATCTCACAATCCTCACACTTGCTCCATATGTGGCCTCCTTTGTAAATCACTAGTGGGTCTTAAATCCCACTTGAGATTATCGCACAAACTTTCATAACTGAATCAATAATCTGTCAGATCCTCATACGTCGAAACCGACAGGAGAGTCCATTATATATATATATATATATATATATATATATATATATATATATATATATATATATATATGCATCTCATCAGGCGATTGTAAATTACTGTCGAGTGAATGATTTATTTAGATTTAAAAGCAAAATACAACCTCTTATTACAAGAAAAAAAAGCAAAGGTGGGGCTTATAAGGTTTGTGGGCTTCACTCTGATCGACCGATCAAATATGACCTACGTTAAATCTAAATAAATCGCCTGATGAGATGCATATATATATATATATATATATATATATATATATATATATATATATATATATATATATATATAAATATAGTCTTAAGGTGTGCTATATTTATGGGATAAAGTGCTCAATATCAGAGATAGAGCGTGTGTAAATATAAAAGTGAACATAGAAGTCAACACTTAGAGGCGACAGTCTGTTTCATGCTATATGCAATCGTCAGCATATATATATATATATATGTATATATATATATATATATGATGAGACTCATTGATACGCACCGAAACACGACTGCAATTGTGTAGCGATTTTGGCATGTTTTCTGAAATAAAATAAATAATATTGCTCTACTTTAGCCCTCTTTTAAATTAAATGTTACGAACGTTGGAATTGTACTCTGTTCGTTCTCATCGTACCTATATATATATATACATATATATGTGTGTGTGTGTGTGTGTGTTTTTGGTTCGTTTGTGGGTGTGTATGTGCGTGCATGTGTGTGTGTGTACAGCAGTTTGTGTATGAAGGTCAGTAAGGCTAGTGCGGAAAAGATGAAACCAGTCAAACTTCCCTTTTTTATGGGCTAATGCTGAGGTTAATTTATGTTCATGTCCTCCTAAATTGCCTACTTACGCTGTTGAACGAACTATGTATGTAAGTAGCGTAGGTTTATCTATTGTCATAACCTCCGGATCAGGGATCGGCCATCTACGGCACGCGTGCCACACGAGGCACGCCAAGCAATTCCCAATGGCACGCAGCCGCAAATGACATCACAAAGTCCGAACCAATAACTACTACAACGCAAAGAAGTAACTGTTTCAATTTTAAAACTACCGTAATTCTAAAGTACCGTACTTCCCCATGTTTAATACGCCTTCATCCATAATACGCACCCCTAAAATTGTGCAGAAAGTGTGGGAAAATGCTTCTACTCACGCATAATACGCACCCCTTATTTGGTAATCAAACCCTATAATTGTACCTCTCCAATTTCATTACGCCAGCGTTTCCTACTCTTATTTTTAAAAAATGGTTTTAGACATAGAATAATATTATTCTAATTTAGTTTTATGATAATTCATATTTTATTTTACATTTGTAAGTATTTTTAGGCACATATGTTTGTATTTGACAACCTTATGGGGTCGCAGTCACCGAATGTTAGTGTCAAATTGTCGTATGTTTCTGGTGAGTAGTCATTTCACAACTGAAATCGACCCATGAAACGGCAATTTTTAAAACATTTTTTTTTGTAGCTGTACATAATACGCACCCCTAATTTTGCTTATTATTTTTTAGAAAAACATGCGTATTATACAGGGTATATATTCTATATATTACTATATAAAATATATTGTAGAACAGGTATATTAATCTTGACTTGTATAAAAATACGTATGCTGTTCACACACAAAAACCCTAAGCTGACACATAGTTATTAAAAGGTTGCAGATCCCTGCAGCAGATTGTTTATTTGTAATATTTATTTATTATTTTATTCGTTTATATTATTCATTTGTTTTGTATATTTTTTATTTCGTGTATTTTTGCGTTTTGGTATTTGTAACAAAGTATTATTCAAATTGGGTTCTGGGGTTTTGTTTAGTCGTCTGGTGAGGATGTTTTTATAGGTAACGTGGAAGGAATTTGTTTTCGTGTTTGCTTTTGGAAATCGGCTTTAATCATTAGTTGAGGAAAAGCATTTTTTTAATTTATTAATAACCATATTTATTTCTAGTTGCAGATCTGAATTCTTTAGAAAGATGGCATTGTGTTTATGGATTTACCCGTGTTTGTTGTGCATCATCTTTACTTTTGGGACCACAGATGGTAAGTTGTAGAATACAATCAATTGTTTTACTCACGGTAAGAAAAGTCCTAAGAACGCCATGCGCCAGAAGTGGAATCTGCTTCGACAGTCAGGACTCTGTCGATTCATAACTAATAGATAGAATGGTAGCCAACTATACGAACTATTTAACCCATAGCTGTGGAGAAGAGAGATGGATTCATACATTTCCCAAGGTCGGTTGATTGTTTTTTAGCGGCATATCAACACCTCAATGGGTTATTTAATCCCGAAATCTATATATTTTGTACGCAATTTAATGGTTTTAGGGACAGAAGTCTTACTACATACCCTATAGCTGGGGAAAGAAGGGATGGATTCATACCTTTCCCAGTGGATTTTGCGTGTAAGTGTAACGAACCGAACTGAAATTGGAATTCGCCTTTCCAAGCCATTATCCATTACACCATCCGCACATCCAAGCTGACAGCACGAAGCGGTCACCCATTTAGCGATGTACCAGACTCGATCTTGCTTAACTTCGGTTATCGTAAGGGAACCTGTGTTTCAACGTGATGTGGCCGTAAGTCTTTTCCCAAGGGTATTATCGCGTAAGTGTAACAAATCCGACCGGATTTCGAACTCGGCTCTTCGCTTTCTCATTCCGAACTGACATCCACATGTCCCCTAATCCGGGTAGACCAGATTTTTGTAACAAACTCATTCAGATGAAACGAAGTACCGCCAACCGTCCCTGGGCAAAAGTTTACTATACCATAAAAATAAATGAGGGATCTGGAATAACTAAGTATATTGAAAAAATGTGAAAATATAAATAGTCGGCCAGGCCCGTCTATTCTGAATATAGTTTTTATTACATGATTTTAATCTCTCGTCGAACTGTTACGTAATGTCAGTCCTACTATATTGAAGCGAATGCTGGACAATCTCCTCACAGATAAAGAAGAGACTTGAAGCAACAGAAACAAAGAAAAGAGTACTTGAAATATCAGTCCTCCTATATGGCAGTGAAACAAAGATGAAGAAGAGACTTGAAGAACAGAAACAAAGAAAAGTAATGAACTGTTCCTCCTCCTATATGGCAGAGAATGCTGGACAATCTCCTCACAGATGAAGAAGAGACTTGAAGCAACTTGAATAAAGAAAAAAGAGTACTGAACTGTTGCGTAATATCAGTCCTCCTATATGGCAGTGAATGCTGGAAATGAAGAAGAGACTTGAAGAAAGAAACAAAGAAAGAGTACTGAACTGTTACGTAATATCAGTCCTCCTATATGGCAGTGAATGCTGGACAATCTCCTCACAGATAAAGAAGAGACTTGAAGCAACAGAAACAAAGAAAAGTGTAATGAACTGTTACGTAATATCAGTCCTCCTATATGGCAGAGAATGCTGGACAATCTCCTCACAGATGAAGAAGAGACTTGAAGCAATAGAAACAAAGAAAATAGTACTGAACGATCACATAATATCAGTCCTTCTATATGGCAGTGAATGCTGGACAATCTCCTCACAGATAAAGAAGAGACTTGAAGCAACAGAAACAAAGAAAAGTGTACTGAACTGTTACGTAATATCAGTCCTCCTATATGGCAGTGAATGCTGGACAATCTCCTCACAGATGAAGAAGAGACTTGAAGCAACAGAAACAAAGAAAAGAGGACTGAACGAAGAAAAACGGACACAAAAAGGACGCTTATACTTAGAATCAGAAAGAGACTGAAGCCGACATGCCAGGTCAAGACGAATAACATTTCAGATTCTTTTTTTGGATTATATCAAGAATCTCTAAAAATTTAGCAGGGGCACCAGACCAGATGTGGCAGCAATATTCAAAGCAAAAACGAATGGTAGACTTATAAATATGTAAGTTAGATTCGAGCGAGAAAAAATGTGTAGAATGACACAGTGAACCAACTTTCCGTGCAGTAGGCATTGGCAGGACGTAACGTACGTGCTAACTAAGGAAATACAGGAATAATATACAGAATTATAATGATAATCAGAAAGACCCGTGAATATTTCACGGTTTTCCTATTTTAATTTTCTGATGAATCTTAATTCTTAATGGTTGAGTAAGCTCATGGTGACAATACGACAATAAAATATCAGTAGAAATTCCCCTATCGCATCGGTAAATATTTGAACCTAACAACAAAATATTTGAATAACAATCATAAATATGATTGACGGTCGTGATTTTAAGAAGTAAGGGGGTACAAATGAAAAGATTGTAAATTGACAAGTTTTTCCATTTTACTGAAGTATCCGTTAAACACTTCTTTGTTTGTTTGCTTCTTTCTTTCTTTCTTTCTTTCTTTCTTTCTTTCTTTCTTTCTTTCTTTTTGAAACCATGTAATGCCTTCTCCCACTTCCCACGCAATCAAAACGGAATAGTCCATTATTCATGAAGTATTGACAAGAGACGTCAAACACTTTTATCTTCCCTTCTTTCTTTCATTTTCTCACTGAAACCAGGTAGTGTATCCCCCCCCCCACGTTCCAAGCGATAAAAAATGGATTAGTCCATTATTTATGAGGTATTGGCAGGAGACGTTAAACACTTCTAACTTTTCTCTCTTCCTTCCTTCCTTCCTTCCTTCCTTCCTTCCTTCCTTCCTTCCGTCTTTCCTTTCTTTATTTTTCTCAATGAAAACTAGTAATGTCTTTTCCCACTTACCACGTGATCAAAACGGAATAGTCCATTATTCATGAAGCATCGACAAGAAACGTTAAGCACTTCTATCTTCTCTTCTTTCTTTCTTTCTTTCTTTCTTTAATTTTCTCATCGAAACGCGATCAAAACGGAATAGTCCATTATTTATAAGGTATTGACAGGACACGTTAAACACTTCTTTTTTTCTTTCTTTCTTTTTTTCTTTCTTTCTTTCTTGTTTCTCGCTGAAACCAAGTAGTGTCTCTTCCCTCACTTTCCACGCGATCAAAACAAAATAGTTCATTATTTATTTAGGTATTGGCAAGACGTAATGGTCATGTGAACTAACGAAGGGAGACACAAGCACAATTGTAATAGGACGTTTGTTGCATAGTGACAGAGACTCTCGTTGTTTGTAAACAACTCTTAATCTTGTGGATGTCATTTCAATTTGTTGTTATTCTTTGTTTTTCAGAAATAAATGATAATACAACCTGTACGCTTACAAACAACGTCGATTGTTCCCATTTGCTAAATTTAAACAACAGTAAGTAATATTTCATATTATTTTTATACATATATATAGAATTACTTACCTTACGTAATACTTAATGCTATTTTATTTCAGAAATTCTAAAGCAGTGTTTATTAACCTTTCTTGAATCACGGACCCCTATAAGAACTAGCCCTTCATACAGAGATACTCACAGTCTGAATGGTTTTTCACAACAATTGTGCTTTTGCGAAGTTAAAAACTTGCTCGTTACTCACATGTTCAGTTCCTGGTATTCTTATCATCCTTCTGTAAAACCACATCAGTGTTGCCCTTCTTCGTACTGTGCCCTCATGTATACACATCACTTTTCAGCCAGCCACGCTTGAAAGAAATAGTTGTCAGTTAATACTCACCAGTATATGAGAATATCGCACCCGGTCGGAAATTACTGCCGGCTACGCAAACGTCTGAAAGCGTCACAACGGAAAACAGAACGAATGCCGTTAATTTCCGGTGACTCAGCGTTTTCAGAAATCGAAACACAAAAAGCAAAACAAAATGAAACATAAACATACACAAGTCCTCCTAACTAAAAAATAATGACCAAAAACTAATTTATATAAACATGTTGTCAAATGAAACCCATGTGTACATTTTTAGTCGACAACCAAAAGATATTGTTAACCAGGCAACTGCGCCTAACCGCAGCCGACACAAAACGCAGCCGATTTCTTCCACCAATAAGACGGTTCCGGGTTAGAGCGAAGTACCCCCCTCTCCCCTTATCCTTCACCTGGCCGACCCTCGTCGCTGACCCCTGACCTGAAGAAGCCAAACTCAGCAGCATCTGCCATCACCAGTGAAGCCAGTCGCTCCCAGTCTTGTAGCCGAAATCAGCAGCAGCACATTCTTATGCGATAGTCCTCCTAAGGACGAAGAGGCTACCTCAGCACTGCCTCTGCCGATCGTCTCTCTTCGTGAACGCCGACGCGGTCCTCTTAATGGTGAACATCCGAGGATCGATTGGACCTAGAATACAGCTGTTGCATCTGCCTGCCTCTGAGCTGCCGCCATGAACTAAAACGATCCTTCGACTGGCACTCCCCGACTTCACTTTGAACTAATCCTGTACATACTTTTGCCAAATTGATAAATAAAATTGGCTTAGATTTTGAAATCCTCACCATTGTTGTCCTTGCTCCGATCGTATTACCCTACATAATTTTTCTGCTTGCGTGGTTAACAACACCTGCTTGACGCCCCGCAACAAGAAGATAAACAATCCGTAATAAACCGTAGAAAATGAGAATTATCCGTTGCTGTTAAGGAGTGGCAAAAGATGGCGGTCGGGCAAAGAATAATGACGCATGTTTAAATGATAAACATGAACCCAACAGCAAGTCAAGAGACACCTAGAGGTCGGCATTGAATGTAGTGGCTTGGTGTGTTTTCTTTCAAGCTGTGGCAGGATGCATTTTATTTTATTTCTCTCAATGGGAAACAGTTGATTGGGGCCAAAGCCTGTATAGCGAATATAAATTTTTATCTAATCTTCACGAGGTCTATGGACCCCAGATTAAGAAGCCCTGATCAAACGTCTTATTTCAGAAATGTATAAACTGCCATCAAACGTCTTTTCAGTCAATGATTAACTTATAGAATTAAATAGTTATTTTCAATCAATAATATTTAATGATGTTTTTATTAATTGATGGATTCGTTTCTTACGGTTTATTAACCGATTACAGGTTATTTAAAGCCAGAATATATTTTTAGAGTGCAAGAAAATTTGGGGGAGATAGTAATGGCTTAATGTTACAACTCTTACTAATTTACTCATAGCTGGGAGGGGGAGAAGAAGTGGATTCATACCTTTCGAAAGGATATTTGCGCTTGAGTGAATATGATTGCCAACACCCCGAAAGGACACGGCGCATCAAAGAACAAATTTGAGTAAATCGATGGCAAAACAGGATTTAGGAGAGATAACAAAAAAGACAAAATTTATGTGCTACAAAAGACAGGAAATTGTGGAGAGCCATGGCAATAACAAAATATTGATCTAAAAACGTTCCATCTTGATTTTGTAGAATCTTTACATTTGGCAGGAATTTCAATTATCATACATTTTAGTAAGTAACTTGATTATCGTAAAGCAAAAATAAATATATTTACATTGGTGAACTCAGCGTTAAGCATGCTACATCCAGGACTGAAGCGCCATCATTTAGTATGGAGGTTGGCGCAACACAATCTTCCTTCTCATATTCCTCATTTCGCCCTTGCATTGTAATGAAGAATTTGTGTTTTCTTAAGACTACTTTTAAGCTAGCAACAACATCAACTCTTGAGAGGTTGGCGTAACATAATCTTCACTTATTTCACTTTTTGATTTTGTGTTTTAAGAATGTGTGTATTTCCTACAGACTACTTTTAAGTTAGGAACATCATCGACTCTTGAGAGATTGGCACAACACAATCTTCCCTTATTCATCCTTTTGATCTTGTGTTTTAACAATGTGTGTATTTCCTACAAAACTACTTTTAAGATAGGAACATCGTCAACTCTTGAGAGGTTGGCGCTGCAGAATCTTCATTTCCTTATCTTGCGTTGTAATCAAGAATCTGTGCAATTTCTTGTAATCACAGTATTTGTATATTTGCTACGGACTACTTTTAAGCTAACAGCATCCTCAACTCTTTGGAGAGGTGGGGGCGCATCACAATCTTCCTTTATTCTTCCACTTAACATTCCGTATTTAATGCAATTGCTCTTAATCAATGTACTATCCCTCGTAAGTATCACACATTTTGAATGCTTTTCAAATCATGTACCATAAAATTGACGCAGTACAATCTTCCTCGTACCTTATTGTGAAAAGTTTATTAAGTCACAAACAATTCATATTGCGTATACGCTATTACAAAGATTTTAAATGAAAAAAACTGTTTTTTTTTTTGTTTTTTTTTCCTCTCAGCAAAAGAATACGTCATTGAAGACAAAGAAATTAATCGAACAGGAGTTAAAATCATCTTCGAAATGGAAAGAGGAATTCAGTTCCTTCGCTTGACAAGTGGGGGAGAATTTATCAACAGAATTAAACAAATCAATGTTACCCGGGGATCACACAATCATTTGGTAAGATTTTTGGTTTCGTTTGTTTTATGGTATATCAACACCTCAATGGGTTATTTAATACCGACAAAATTTTTTATTGCTGGTAATATTTTTTCTTCCAAAATGTATAGCTGTTGATATCTTTTTTTTTCTTTTTTCAAAAACCTATTTTTTCACTTTCATAGTGTTTTGACTACATTTTGGGAATTAACTATTTGCCCATAGCTGAGACCTTAACAAGTGTTACCACCCCGGGTTAGAGTGGACTTTGGAACACCAGCAATTAAGAGGTGGTTCCACGCTCCTCAAAACCTCCTGATAAGATGCCTTGCTCTTGGATATAGTTTATCGTCTTACCCGGGACGCGGATGTAGTATATCGTCTTACCCAGGGCGTTTGGTAAGATTCGAAATAATAATTTCAAATCTTACCGACATTTTTTTATTGATTTAATGTTAAATGGAATTCCATTTAGCATTGAATCAATATCATTAAAAAAATTAGGCAATCTTTAACCTTCTTGACCGCAAAAAAATGGTGTATCAAAACTTGTGTTTTCCTTTGACACTGCTATTATTTTAACTACCTTCACTCCTCGGCAATGTTTATTGTTTTGAAAAGCGATGATTAGAATTGTAATAAAACTTAAACACTTAAAAGTGACTATTTACACTTTTTTACACTCTTCGAGCTGTTGTCCTCATCTTTATTGTCATATCCACGACGTTTCGGCCGGTGTACACTCCGAACTTCTTCAGGTGATATATGTTGGAATTTCAAACCGAAATTTAGTCCACAGATTTTTGCCTTTAGGGATCTTTTTTTAGGGATCTTCAAAATTTTAAATGCGATGTAAACCGTTAATTTTTAACATACAACGTGTGTTAGCACGTGCGATACCCTGTCTTCATCAGCCGCCGACCAGGAGTGATATCACGGTTTCGGTGGCTATGGCGGGACCGCCACCCCTGGCGCCACCAGCAGCGTTTGCCACCAGGCAGGGTATGAAGATAAGCTAATTAATCGTTCCTTTAAGTAAATTCTATCTGTAATGAAAGTTTCCTGAATGCGTTTGCCGTTATTGCCACACTCGTAAAAATCATTATAGACGACCACGCAAATATCTCACTTGCGCATGTTAGGTCGTGATGTTGCGCGCATTTTATTTGCTTGTTTTGATCTCGACCAAATCCAACTTGACGCGTGTTGAACAGTTTTTTGAAGGCGATGCGAAACGCTTTTCAACCAACGGCCAGTGATGCCTATTTTTGAAAGGAAGGAAATGACCGAATGTCCCAGAAACCCACGACACCCAATCTCAATAGGCATCACGTGACACGTCCAACCATTTTCCATACACTCGGCACGCAGTGACTCGTACCGGTTTTTCTTTAGTTCGTGCGCCTCCACCCTGTTCTCTTCCCAAGGGACTGTTAACTCTATTAGGAAGACAGTCTTTTTTGTGGGGCTGTCTATATATTGTCTTCTTGTTTACTCTTCTCGCTGTTCAATAATATTTGTTTTTAATTCTTTCACACCCAGTAATCCTTCGTGCCATACATGGGGTGAATGAATTCGATTAATATATATATATATATATATATATATATATATATATTATATATATATATTACATGAATTATTCATACAAAAAACAGATATAGAAGTTAATGATTTAAATGGCGAGAATACATCTTCGCAAACAAATTTAATAAAGTACATTAACCCCGAACCTGTATATGAAATATGTATATGTACAAAAACGCACAATCTTAAAATTTAAAAATTCAACCTCAGCGTTGCGACCGCACGCTCCCAAAAAATTTCTTACAATTAACAATAACACATTTCTAAGAACATTTTTCGGATTACATCTATATTTTCGATGTCCTGTTATTACCGAGAAGTAAAAAAAAAAAAAAAAACAAATCTATTTCCATACCTGAAGATGTCTGTAGGAACATACGAAACCTTGTAAAAAACAAAAAAAGACCTTATGCAACTGGAATTTATAAACAGGGATCATAACATTCATATACATGTTCGGGGTTAATGTACTTTATTAAATTTGTTTGCGAAGATGTATTCTCGCCATTTAAATCATTAACTTCTATATCTGTTTTTTGTATGAATGATTCATGTAATGTAAATTGAACTGCACCACATATTTGATATATATATATACACACATATATATATATAACAATCACTATCACTTGACTTAAAATATTTTTGCCCTTCCTTGCCTTTAAAGGAGATCCCTTTGCCGTGCTGATGTTGCTACATGCCTTACTTCTTGCCTATCTCACACTGCGAATTTTTTCTAAGCTCTATACTAAACATTAAATCTGTTACGAAAAAAGAACTTAACAAAAAGAACACAAAACGATCAGCTTTAAAAAAAGAACTCGTAACTGGAAAAACCGAATGAAAAAAGAATGTTAACAACAAATACTTTTTCACACCCGACCCAGTTCTGCGGAATCAGAATCAACATTGTGTTTAAGCAAGTGAATGAGCCAATTGGAGTAAAGTGCCATGCAGATTTAAATTTTTCTCACTTGTGACGAATGCAGCTATCGATTCTTTTGCATGCTAGCATGCTAGTTAACATTCGTGTCAGTCAGCTGTTGGCTCTCACGCTGGCGAATAGAATCTTCCTGCCTATTCGTGGCAGCCAGCTATAGGCTCTCACTATGGCCAGTAGAAAATGGCCCCAAACTACATGAAAACTGGCGTAGAAGCATGAAAAAATTGATTATTTCCACTATCGATGGGAGTTGGGAAATGCAAAGTCGATCTTGGTCTTTCCGCTAACTTGGAGCATGTGCATGTTAATTTTGGTGCAAAAATCGTCGAAAATTCCGGCCGTGCATTTGTTACACACACACACACACATCCTGCTTTATATATATATATATATATATATATATATATATATATATATATATATATATTGCTAGTAATATTTAATACTTTATGTATTAACTATAATTGATCTTTATCTATTTCAAATTATGTGCCTTTCAAGTTTCACCGTGAGATACCTACCTACATATGATAACTCACTCTTTCTTCTTTCCCTCTCCACTCTGCTTAACTCTTTCTTTCCTCTTCCACTTCCCCCCTCACCTGCTTTAATATTTGTTTCCCTTTTTTCTTCTTTTCTCTTCCTATTATTTAAGAGGTCAATTGTCTGGCCTCTTAACTGAGTTAACACTTGAACCTAAGTAGATAACTAAGGATGGTTTAAAAAAAAAACAACCTTATCCCTATTTTTCCAAAATGGATCTTTCCATATTCCTCCCACCACCTCTGTCACCTTATATCAACCTAAAACTACCCCTCAAAAATTGTATTAAAAATAAAAGAAACCTAATTCTTTTGTAACTAAAGATGTGACCTGATGAAGCAGGAAAAAATATATTTTCTGGGGAAATAAATTATAGTCATGGAAACTTAAGGTTGTCTATTTCTTAATTATTTAATTAATATTTGCTTTGGTTTTACATCTTCTTTATAATTACACGGATTACCAAACCCTTTATTACCTTACTATATATATATATATATATATATATATATATAGATAGATAGATAGATAGATAGATAATCACAATTCAAACAATATTCATTTTAAAGAATTATTGAATATTACTCGCTCACTTTACTTTTCACCAGACTTTTAATTCGGACATTTTGTGTCCTTCACATGCTTTCACTGACCTATCAATCACCTAATGAACATTCATGAACGTTCTCAAATTCAAAAACCAATGACATACTCGCCGCTGTGTATATAGACACGTGCAACATAATAAATCCGACATTACCTCCATAAAAAAATCCCTCCCTGAATACATATATATATATATATATATATATATATATATATATATATATATATATATATATATATATATATTGTGTGTATTTAGGCATATTTTCATTTATACACGTTTCATTAAATAATATAGACAAGTGTTGTCTATTTATTTTATGTAAAATTTGTTCGTAACATCTGATAAGTTTGATAACATTATCATTAAACGAAGAAAGAAATGCACAATATTGATCCATATTTTTTTAATATAATCTAAGCTTTCGGCTTACTTAAGCCATTATCAAAGATGTAAATTACAAACATATTAAACAATATACGGACACGACAGTGATGATATTCTGTCATTGTTTACATAGTTGATCACTAAGCAACGATAAACACGCGCATATAAGACGCTAGAAGCGAAAATCGCACCGCATCTCATGATGTCACACATGACTACACGAGAGTGAATTGGAGAATGAAGTAAGGAAAGCCGTTGGTATAAACCAATGGCTTCTGTTACCAATTATAGACATTTAAGAATATTTGTAGAGATGCCATAATTGATTTTGTTTAGGTTGGGTTTTAACTGTTTGATGTATAATGCTTCAAGTATTTTTAGTTTTTGTCTATTGTTTTCATGTCGAAGTATAGTTGTGTTTTCGACAAGTATTTTACGAAATTGTGTGTGCGGGCAGGCATGTTGTTTTAAATGCCTAAAAATGTTAGAGTTTTCATTAAAATGTAGTGTCAAGCGTCGTGAAAGCGAGTTTGTGGTGTGACCAACATAAATATTATTTAATTCGTTGGAGATACACTCTCCCAAAGGGCATTTGAATTTATAAACTATGTTGGTTTTTTGCAAATCGCTAACCGGGGGAGAAGAATCATTGCGAAGTAAATTTAATTTTTTTGCTAGGATCTGTAGTTGATATATTAGAATTTACTAAATTTAAATTCGCATTATTTTACAGTTGAATTGGCTAGATGCAACCGTAACTTCTATGCCAACAGTTTCTTCTCTTGCACTTCTCGCCTGTGGAACTCTCTTCCGGCTTCTTGCTTTGCAGTCAAGATTAAATGCAGTGTCAGGCATTATCTACTGTCTTCTTGGTTACTCTTCATCTATTGTCTATGCTCCTTGATAATGTTTCTTTTTTATTCTTTCACACTCAGTAACCCCCTGTGTCTTAATGGCTTTAAACGATTAAAAAAAAGTTTATTTATTTAACATTGGTCGAAATAATTTTATTTTTGAAAATCTTTCTCGCTTGTGGAACTCTCTTCCGGCTTTCCTATCAACTTTGGTCATCAAAAGTTCAAATGCAATGTCAATCGTCATCTTCTGTCATCTTAATTCCCGTTCTTTTATTGTTCTCTCTCCTTAATAATGTTTTTGTTTTTCTCATATTCTCTCAAACTCAGTAAAGCCTTGAGTCTTAATGGCTTTATTGCCTGGCTTGGGATGAAATGGTTAAAAAAAAAAGAATACGAACCAAGAACTGTTCAAATAAATCACTATATAATGCGTATTTTCCTTTATACTTAAGTACGTGTTTATCTGTGTATATTTTCAGGTTAATTTGACATGTTCGTATGAGGAAAAAATAAAGCTAGAACCGGTGGTTGTCAGTAAAGAAATACAAATCGATTTTGTGAAAGGATGCGGCAACGACACTGACCCAATCGTCATAAAGAACATCCAATACAAATGTAAGTATCTATGCTATAATGATCCGATTTATCTATGTGGAGGGTGCCATGGAGTAAAGTATTGCGGAGACGAGTTCGAATTCCAGTCGAATACATTACATTCACTAACCTTACGAAATGTATGAATACATCTCTTCTCTTCTAAAATAGCAGAACAGACTGGATTCTGTAGCCTTGGGTGGCAACCAGTCTAGGAGAAGGAAAACTCTGAATTCGAATCAGCCTAGAGAGGGTTGGGGGGTGCCAAGCTATTTTGCCCAAGACACACCAATTCTACCGCAGCAGCTGTACACGCGGTGCCTTACGACTCGTTAGTTACTGGGCTCAGGATAGTGATATACAGTGTGCAATGTATAAATTGTTGTATAAATGACGCAAAAATGAAAGTAACACTGACATCTCATTTTAACAGATATATTGACTAAAATTAAACAAAAAAATTTTGAAATACTAAAGAGTAAATTTATTCAATAAAATCGCCATTGGCTTCAACCACAGTTTCGGAATCTCCTGCAACTCCTCTGGACAGTCTCCTTGTTTAAGTTGGTGAATGCTGCCATAATCCATTCCCTCATTTTATCTTTGGTCTTCCAAGGAATTTTGTTGGTCTCTCACTCAACTGCGCCCCACACATAAGTGTAGCAGTCTGGAGAGTTGTGATAAATATGGCAACAAAGATGAGGACAATAGTCCAAATAATGTGAATAGTGTACATAATACCTCATCTCAGAAATATAGACAGATACTGTTGTGAAGTTTCTTGCGGTTAATTGATGACGGTGAAGTTGCTTGTTATCACGACTGAACTCATCTAACAATCAAACTGCTTAGCACCGGATTGCTGATTTGAAAAAAGTTGCTCTGAGAGGTTTCAACTGTAACCTACAGGTCGTCCCAACAAAAAAAAAACGGTTCATGCCTCTTAGCTTATAAAATGTAACCAGTGATTTTGTACTAATTTGTCATTGCATCAACTTATATTTATTGCAAATGATAAGTGTAATAGGTTTGAAAAGGTCAAATTGTCAGCTGATCTCATAAATGAGCTACAATCTGCTGTTACCTGAGGTAAGGAGTGGCTTGTTCATTTTAACGTTTCTAAAACGAAACTGCTTTCTATCAATTACCTGAGAGACCACTTTCTGACTTGATGATGCTATCAGGAGAGCGATTCGCTGCACCTTCTCGGTCTAACATTTACCGCCAACACGACGTGGAAAGATTATATTGAATCAATTGCTAGGTCTGCTGCTAGGAAAGTTGGTTCGCTTTTCTCT